>JNHY02000125.1:0-38632 GCA_001691755.2 Amanita polypyramis BW_CC | reverse complement strand
CGGTCGTCATAAAATATCACAAAAAAAAAAAAAAAAAAAGAAAAGTAATTATCAATTAAATAAATCGACATAAGATAGTAGTGATCAGAGCGCAGGACCAGAGTCCACACTCGTCTTCACGTCCCGTTGCATCGTTGCACCAACTTGCAACTCATCGCCGTGTCCATGACCTGACACGCTATATATGCTTTCCCTCGCCGCAGGACCAGGGACCATTGGTGTCCCGGCGCGGGCCCCGTACGGATTAGGATAACCCATCGAGTCGGTCGGCTGGCCTTGGGCAACATACACGTGTGGTGAATACGGACGTTCAGGGCCCTGTTGCGGATAATAGCCCCTCTGCATCGACTGGGGCGGATAATATGGTTGTCCGGGTACGCCGTATCCGCCCCCCGCCCCTGCATAAGCTGGCGGAGCAGTGAACATTGCCGGATCCGCACCTCCAAAGGTACGCTGACCAGGTGCGGGTGACCCAGCTACGCGTCTCTCGATCATCGTTGGCGGACGAGGGTTGAACGAGTTCTTTGTGAGACTGTTGCTATCCGTGTCCTCGAGAACGATTGCTGAGCGACGGAAATCGGTGGTGTTAAAGATGGCTTCGTCAATTCGTTTTTGACGCCACCGACGCTAGAGATGGTAAAAGTGTGTCAACGCGCGAGTTGAGCAAGTAACAACGGGGAGGATTACTTACCAGTAGGAATGAAATGAACATGCCTAGAGCCGCTACTGCAAACAGACCACCAATCACACCTCCCGCAATAGGCCCCGAATCATTGTTGGTCGTTTCCTGCGTAGAAGAGGGTGTACTAGCCGTAATTGTTACGCTGTACGTCGGCTCCATCAACGACGAAGTTGCGGATGAGACAGAAGAGGTGTGTATCTAGCGGTTTATTAAAAATTAAAAATAAATAAATAAATATTATTAAAAAAAAAGTCTGCAACGGGTCGCATTACACGTACAGATGAAACGCTTGATATAGTTTGGATTGCGGACGAGATGGAACTAGAGCTGATCGAGGAAGTGGTCGAGGAGGAGGTGGTGAGTGGCGGACCCAAGAGACCACCGAGAAGGCCTCCGTCTGTGGAAGTCGTGCTGGTCGTTATCTGCACGGACGTTGTTGTTGTCACGGCGGCGGTAGCTGTTTATCCAGACGGATGAAAAAAATGGCGAGGCGGGAAGAGAGGCGAGAAAAAGACTGACTGGTTACGGTAGGAGACGGTTGTTGGGAGGAGGAGGTGGGAGAGGGATTAGTCGTGGGGACAGACGTTGGAGTGTCGTTCTTTAGCTGACGCCTGCGGAGGCGGTTGTGTAGAGGAAAGTCATGAGTGCGCATATATCTAAAGGACAGTGGCAAAAGGGAACGTGGTTGAAAAGAGCTGCTTTTAGTCCATTTCAAACACCACTATTTCTGCCCTTTTTTCCCCCACGTTCGACACTTCCACTTCCCCTCCTCCTACCTGCAGATATGCCCCGTCGCCCTCCCGCAGCGTCACCGACTCTCCCCCGCTCGTCAACTTCACCGTTGCACCCGTCCCAGCACCAGCTTTGTATCCGCTTCTCATAACCACATGTACATATCCCTTTTTCCCCTTTATCGCCCTCCCTAGCTGCACCCCCCCTTCAATCAGACTCGCATACATCGTCAGCGCGCTATGCACCGGCGCAGGTCCCTCCGCGTCCCGCTCCTCCGACACCCCCTCGGCACCCACCGGAGCAACCACACGAGCCCACCTGTTCAATTTGGCTGAGTCGGGAAACCGTCGCGTGTAGTACGTCGGCTTGAGCCCGCTCGTGTGCGGGGTGGCCCAGATTTGGAGAAAATGCACCGGCTCTGAGCCGTGAGCATGTTCAGAGTGGGATATACCCGTCCCTGCGGAGGTCATCTGGACAAAGCCTCGCGGCAGGATTTCGGTGTTTCCCATCGAGTCGTTGCTGTAGTAATATTTTAGAGAGAGAGATACTTATCAGTCAGTCAGAGGTGGTCTGCTGCGTACTGCTGCAACTCGCCAGRTACAATGTACGAAAAAATTTCAAACTCCCGATGCGAGTGCGTCCCAAAGCCGGTCGTGGCGTCGACTCGGTCCTCGTTTATAACGCGCAGAGGTCCGTAAGATTGGTGTTCCTCATCGTGGAATGACGAAAACGAGAATGTGTGGAATGTCTTGAGCCATCCGTGGTCGGCATGACCGCGCTGCTGGCTAAGACGAGGTACAAAGTGAATAGCTGACGATCCCATTGAGTTCGATGCACTCTTCAAAGCATCCATTAAATATACGCCCCAAGATTCGCGGCGCCCGTGCAGTTTGTCATTAGGCAGCCTGAGAGCCCATGGGACAAGTCAGCCAGTCTCAGCCCGCGTTTGTCATCTGCTTACGATGGCTACCCTCCTTCCCCCTCCCAAACGTAAGAAACTTTACCATGGCATCCCAGAACCCACCACCCCTGTAATCCTTCCAAATCCATCTCCAAACCTCGTCGTCCAATTCGTCTCAGACGACGACGACGGCGCATCCCTCGCTCCACCCGTCAACATCCCCGCAGACCTGACAAGAGATGCCCTAGAGGCCCTCCTTAACAAACTCAAACCTCAGGACGAAGATCCAGTCCCATTTGCTTTCCATGTCGCTTTACCAGACCAAACCGTCGCCTCTGCACCAGCCGGCTCTCCCACTCGCCTAGTCATCTCTGCTTCGATACAAAACGACGTGTTATCTCATCCCTCTGGCGCGTTTTCCCCAGAAGACATTCTCGTCATCCGGTGCACCCCTCAAAGCGTCTTTCGTGTACGTCCAGCCACCAGATGTTCGTCTACTCTGTCAGGTGAGTGTCCAATTCCGAAAAGAATTCTAAATAACCACAACCACAACCACAACCACTCTAGGACACGCATCCCCCATCCTCTGCGCCTCATTCTCACCTACAGGAAACCTTCTCGCAACAGGATCAGGCGAGACCACCGCACGTCTCTGGAACCTGGATACCGAAACGCCATCTCATACCCTCGTCGGTCACAAGGGCTGGGTATTATGCGCAGAATGGGAAGCTTTGGAGCGTAAGCTTGCAACGGGCGGACACGATGGACATGTTCGGATATGGGATCCAAAAACAGGGAAGCCGATCGGAGACGCGCTGAAGGGTCATTCGAAATGGATAACGTCTCTAGCTTGGGAGCCAATCCACTTGTGCGTTCCTGTCCTTCTATTTTATATCCTACTCACTCGCTGTTCTTCCTTTGGTTCGGATTCGCAGCAACCCGTCTTCCCCTCGCTTAGCTTCTTCATCAAAAGACGGAACGGTCCGCGTATGGTCCCTCCTAACACGTCGCACCGAATATACACTAGGTGGACACACCGCCTCCGTCAACGTCGTCAAATGGGGCGGGGGAGGGACCAATACGAAAGGGATCGGACAATCCGGGGTCTTGTATACCGCGAGCCACGATAGAACCGTAAGAGTTTGGGATGCTGACGCTGTAAGTCGGACCGTGTTTATTATTATCCTCCTGGGCCATTAATATTCCCGTCCGTAGGGTCGTCCTTTGTACGTACTCAAAGATCACGCTCATTGGGTCACTACTCTCGCTCTCAATACCGACTTTGTACTACGAACGGGGCCATTCGATCATACGGGCAAGAAGCCCACCGACGAAGAAGAGGGTGCGCTATTTATTTATTTATTTATTTTGTCTTTCCTTCCTCCAACTTACACTACCCGCCTATAGCTCAAAAACTGGCAAAGGCACGATATGATAACATCGTGCGCAACACGCCCGAGCTCGTAATATCAGGCTCGGACGATCATACGTTATTCTTATGGGCCCCATTTGGGACCTCGCCTTCCACCCCATCCGACAGCACCTCTTCATCGAAAACAAAGCCCGTTGCGAGATTGACAGGCCACCAACGCCAAATCTGCCATGTCGCATTTTCCCCCGACGGCCGACTCGCGGCGTCCGGTTCATGGGACGCCAGTGTTCGTCTCTGGGACTGCACACCATCCTCAAACTCAAATGGCATGGGCAAATTCGTCGCCACCCTCCGCGGACACGTCGGTGCAGTTTACCGTCTGGCATGGAGTGCCGACAGTCGTATGGTTGTCAGCGCGAGTAAAGATAGTACGTTGAAGATATGGGATCTCAAGACGTACAAACTTAAGACGGATTTACCGGGTCATGAGGACGAAGTGTATTGTGTAGATTTTGTGGCTGATAAGGTGGTTAGCGGTGGACGGGATAAGACGGTGAAAATGTGAGTGTGTTTCTTTGTTGTGATGGCAGTACTAATGACGTTTGTTTGTTTTTTAGATGGAAGAATTGACATGTAAAAAAAGTACGATACACCCACATACGGCTTACGTGAGAGACCGCATCGTTAACGATCCTTCTAGAACGTTCTTTCACCACCCCGACCTTTGTCGCGCTCTCTAGCTTAGATGACTAGTGCTGACTCGCACCCCTAGTCAGCTTCGTAGTTATGTCGTATATAAGCCCTGTCCTCTTTTGCCTCCTCTTCACCAGAAAGTCGAAAGCGCACTCCCACAACAGTTAACACCACTCTATAACCATGTCGCCCTCTTTCGTCCTCTACGATCCATTGTACTCGTACACATTCGACCGCCTTATTCACGAGGCCTTTGATGCCGAACGTCAGCCGTCGAGCAATGGCTCCGGTGAGCGTCGTAATGCTGTAAAGACTCTTAGGCCAAGGTAAGGAACTATTTATTCCATAATATAATATAAGAGGGCCTACTGATCTGATCCATTCATAGAATGGATCTGCATGAAAATGCAGAAGCCAACACTGTAACTGCCACATTCGAGCTCCCTGGTATAACCAAGGAAAGTGTGCAGATCGACGTCCAGAACGGCCTCCTGAATATCTCTGGCGAGAACAAGATCTCGTCCGAACATGAGGAGAATGGCTATGCTGTGCGCGAGCGTAGATATGGCAAGTTTGTCAGGACTTTGCAGCTCCCTCGGGGTGTAGAGGTAAACGAATCGTGCTTTGCGGCCATGCTATCAGAACGGGTTATTGATTGGAATCGTGTTATATTAGGGGGACCAAATCAAAGCAAAGTTGGAGGATGGTATTTTGACCGTTACCTTCCCGAAGACAACACCCGAGACGGCTCCGAAGAAGATTTCCATTGCATGAACAAGATATATACTTTAGTTAATTAAGTTGGTATAATAGACTGTATAGCAGAGCTACCTATATTTGACCCCCCTACATTACAAAGCCAAGTGTACCAATAGTAGCCATAAATGAATCGAACGCGATCGATTCCTCGAGACGTCGCAGCTATGGAATCCAGCCCATACCAGGATGTAGAAGAGAGACCCCAAGTCATGGCAACATTCTGTGAGGAGCCGAACTTTCAACATGAACGGAATCGCGCTAGTACGATGCTCGGAACCCAATCATGTCCTCAGTCAGTGAAGCTAGATCCCAGTCCGATAGTTACAGTACGAGCCATGATAACGCAATCATAATACCATAGCAAGCTGTAGCACGGCCACTTCGAACAGGTTTCCAATCAAACATTCTTTGGGAACAAGGATCGTGTCAGGTTTGTGCATACTGCTCCCCGCCGCTTTATACCATTTCACCGCGCTCAGAGCAAAGATGGTAAGATTGCTTCGAGCTTTCCACGAAGATAATTCACAATCTTGAAAACAGACTCTACACCCCGTCGTTAGTAGTAACTTTATCAGCAAGGTCGTTCAGTCGAATTCGAATTTAGACGCAGCGTGAATAATATCAAGCGTTGTGAGCACTGGATGGCATGATTGATCTACGGAGAAACCGCCTTTGAGGTTATTTTTTTTGAGTCAAATCCGCCATCCTTACTTGTTAATCAAAGACCGGCCTTAAGTAAACATGTGCGTTTCTGTGCAGCCGCAAGTCGGGAACTCGTCTGAGGAACAGTAGTTAGTATGTTTACCCACAAAGACGGGTCAGCGAATGCCACGCGCACATCCAATCACTGGGTGCCCAGGGATTATGAAGGCCCAAACTCAAGACTCTGGCTATCTTAACCACGCTGCGGTATGGGACAGCTCGCTGAGCTATTTGTCACTATTTGTTCTATCCCAGCCGCACGCCACTGGCACACATCCAGTACGGTATTCACCTCCAGGACGATCAACAGAACATTCACAAAGCCTGTATCCAGGATTGCTGAGGTGTAAAGTCATCTATGAACCTCTCAGCCCTTACCATGCTGAATGTAAGTGGCTCCCCACGCTTCCAGTTAATTCTAGAACGTTCTTTCACCATCCCGACGTTTGTCGCGCCCTCTAGCCTAGATGACTAGTGCTGACTCGTGCCTAGTCAGCTTTGCATAATCCGTAGTGCATTCCAGAAGCGCCTTACATGTCGAGTATGTAGGTATATAAGACCTGTCCTCTTTCGCCTCCTCTTCACCAGAAATCCGAAAGCGCAAACACCCACAACAGTTAACACTCGAAACCTCTTTGCTCTATAACAATGTCGACTTCTTTCTTCCTCTACGACCCACTCTACACATTCGACCGCCTTATTCACGAGGCCTGCAATGACGAACGTCAGCCGTCGAGCAATGGCTCCGGCGAGGCAGCTCAGCGTCGTAACGCTGTGGGGACTCTTAGGCCAAGGTAAAGAGCCCTCTATTCTCTGACATACAGAGAGCTTACCAGCCCTCCATAGAATGGACCTGCACGAAAATGCAGAGGCCAACACTGTAACTGCCACATTCGAGCTTCCTGGTATAGCCAAGGAGAATGTGCAAATTGACGTCCAGAACGGCCGCTTAAATATCTCGGGCGAGAACAAGGTCTCGTCTGAACATGAGGAGAATGGCTATGCTGTGCGTGAGCGCAGATACGGCAATTTTTTCAGAACTTTGCAGCTTCCTCAGGGTGTAAAGGTAAGGAAAATCCGCCTTTGTGTTCGTGCTACTAGAATAGGATATTGACTGGGATCGTACTATAGGGGGATCAAGTTAAAGCAAAGATGGAGGACGGTATTTTGACCGTTACCTTCCCGAAGACGACACCTGAGACGGCTCCGAAGAAGATTATCATTGCATGAAGGGATCCTTTTCCAAAGAGTACATTAGTTCAGTTATGTAACTTAGTCTAATGCGGGTGTACAATATTTTTGTAGCTACATGAAACGATGCATCATCTAATATACTTGTTATAAGGCATCCGATAGGTGGCAGGCAGGGAAGCTCTAAGTCAACTCCAAACAATCGGCAGAAACCTGGGGTTTTACGTAGTATGGACGGTAGGGGTTGTTGTTGTTAGCAGAGACTCGACATAAGCGTAAGTGCACTGAACCTAATATTGCAGATGCTCAAAGTCACCGGGTGTAGTAAGGTTTTTGACCAATAGCAACCATGAATGATTCGAACTTGATATGTTTCTCGGGCTGTTCGAGTATAGTCACACTACAGACGACAGTACCCTCTCCCCTCGAATGTAAGATCATCATCGTCCTGGTAGTAAGCACTGCCATATAATTTTCGCGGGAACAAGCCAAGTTTTTAAAGAGCGTCCCTTGCCAGTTGGGTATTTCCCACTGTAGAGTATCACACAGGAGACTAAACTTGGCTTCTGTGGCCAGCGTTGGGTTGGAATTGTTCCAAGTCATGACAGTACCTGTAGGGAGCTGGAGTCGAAAGGATTGTCAGCACGATCCTTGAGGTTGAAAGGGACGGTCCCGATCAGGTCGCTGACCACTGAAGCTAAATCCTAGTCTGATGGAATGCCGACGTGGCGGTCGTTCCTCTGATCCTGAGCAATCATCAAGTTGTTGACACTGAGATCTCGACGCGGGACTTGCCCTCACTTGCAAGCTGCATAATGACCTAGAAACTGCTCGTCACGCATACAATTCAGACGCGCTGGGTGCATTCTACGCAATCAACAGATCCCGCTCGAAAGACTCGATGACATTGACGTCGAGCAAATACCTAGATGGACGAAGACCTTCCGCATGTCAGGGAAGCGGTAGATGTTAGACCATCTCAGGTATAACTTGACGAAGCTTGTGAATTATAGGGACTTCCCTCATTCGCATTTTGTCGGGTCATGTAATTTTAACGACCTGCAGCTCACCAAAAATACCATTCTCAAAAACTGTTCCATGTCCTACCAGGCATTTGTTTGCGAAGGGTATAGGTCCAAATCAGAAAGATAGCCTTTCATAGTCATTAACTTGGTCTGCACCAGTATCAACCTTGAAACTTCAAGTTGAAGTCGCGCAACAGCGACTGAGGATCCTGTTTAGTCATTATCGTGTGGCTGTACATGCCGTTATTGCTCCGTGCATGAACATCGCCGCATCCGAGTCAACTGCGTCCACGGGTCAGCGGGGCGCGTTCTTGGTAACGCATCAATCAACCATAGAAAATACTACGTGCAACTAGGTCCCGGTCAGAAGTAATAACTTGTCTAAATACCTTATGATCATAGCAAGAATGCCTGTACCATGTATACGCAAATACTATTATCATTTTGGTTGAACCGTGACGCCAGAGCGCACACACATTACGATTTGAATAAGTTACAAGACTGATGTGTTTGAAGACGCGCCAGATGCAATTTGACTGCAATAAGGATGCGTTTACCGTTACTTGTTCATTTTCTTGTTCCCTTGACTCCGTGAACTTACAGTTGAGATGAGCTCACCTCGTCTCTGTACTAAGGTTTCTTTCAAGATTTTATCACGTAAGATAGATGCGACGGATGCCCTCGGACCAGGTGCTTACGTTGCACTGTAAGAATAAAGGAACCCCCCAACGAACACTGGGAACTGCCCACCAGGCATATGGTACTTTTTGATCCTCAAAAGCTGCAGATCACGACAAAGATACTTCCTTGCGGGGTTTCGGATTGACTCAATATCCTGGACCACCATTATTCGGCCATTAGGGGGTAGCTGCAGTCAGCGGGCACAGCTCGCCTTGGGTAGGTAAGTTGGCTTCCCAATTGACACTCTAGGATATGGGCGCAAATTCCCTCGGCCGGAGCCCAATCCAACAGTCTTTCCTAGCCTGAAGGGAAGAACTTCGATTACGTGGAAGAGAAACGAATAAGCCTTTGGCGTACTCTTGTTCGACAGGCAATCCACGGTTCCAATTTAGATCGCAATTTACTATTCCATGGATTGCGGAATCGGAATGTACGAAACCAGGCATCCCTGACCAAACCCCGCTGTGAACTGATTATGTCTGTCGTGCGGACTGGCGAATAGGAAAGACGAGGGTCGCTACACCAATCAGTAAGCTGCACTTTATGTAACCCCATGATGGCACACGGTCGCACGAAGCTCTGGGCAACGAATAGCATAGCCTTACACAAAGCAAATTAAGGTACACCTTCGTACTCGATGTCAAGAAGCATGAAATACACGCCGCATCGATCGGTGGTTAGATAGGCTTAAAGTTTATAAGTGGGGATTGAGCGGCGAAATTACATTCCGTCAGATAATTATACAACCCGACTATACCTGGGTAGGTAGCCGCAAATATTGGATAGAAAAGAACAAAAAATAAATACAGACCGTCAACGACGGACAAATAGCGATGGAATACGAAAAGGGAACACTAATGTCCTGTATCACTGGACAACACATAGATTCCGCTTACTCGACTCCTCATCCTCCTGTTTTCCACAAGTTTCGCACGTGTTGCCATACACCTGCATATCAGCGGGCATTAGCTGTCCCACATCCTTGGTTCGAGGTCCACGCGCAAGTTTCATGTACATCCCCTGCGGCCATGCAAGGAACACCTTGTAAGACCATTCGGTGTTTTCTTCTATAGGTTTCCACGGTTGAGATTTAAATATACTCTGGAATGGTGCCTTGAGGGGGGGGGGGGTTGAGAGTTAGTATCATACCAAACAAGAAAGATGAGAGACACTTGGGCTTACCTCTTGTTTGTACGTACTCCCATCATAACGAATACAAAGGTCTTCGAGTTGCGGACATTTCTCCGCCAATAACTCGGCAAGCGTCCGGTTTAGAACACCCTTGACGTACAACACCAACGACTTCAGACGGGAAATTGCCGGGATCGATAACAGCGCTTCAACTTGATCAAGGTCAAGCTGTGTCCTCACACACGTAAAGGATGTGATAGACGAGTAAACCGGTCCGATGACCGAGGAGTACAATGGAATGAGTTCCTCCGGATGGCATGACCCAAGCCACAATTTCTTGAGCTTGGAGCTCACCGGAACTCCTTGGAAACTACATTGGTACCATTCCAATAGAGGCGGTGCTGGAACTGCCAACATTCCTCGTTGGTAAAACGTGAGATGCAACTCTTCCAATTGAGCACCATGGTTCCGTAAGAACATGTTTAGACCATCCAGGGTCGGAATTGAATTAAAGTACGGACGGGTATGGAGTCCGAACCAGACACTGGAAAGCTGAGGTAATCTCAAACGACCGAGGAATTGGAAAAAGCGATGTGAGAGGTGTGGGTTGTCGTAAGGCAGAATAAGTTTGAGGCTAGTCAAGGAATGAGAAACTTTTCCAACGAGTTTCATGAGAGAATCGCAAAATCTTTCAGAGCTGTCAAATAAACTGGTATCAAGAGTGATGGACAGCTCTTCCAATTTTAGCGTGGTCGAAGGATTGATCGAGGTTTCAACAAGTTCGACGAACGTCTCGGGGTGGATTTGTAGGTTGAGTATTCTAAGTTTAGGCAACACCTCCGCGAAAACTTTGACAAGACGTGATGTCTGTTGCAATAACGGTGTCTTCAGGAAATCATAATGGACCTGACAAGAACACAAATGGAGAGCTTCAATGCTCTCGAAACCGCGAACGATATCTCGAAGCATGTCTTCGTCCGTAAAATTCGCAATATCCATTCCTTGGCGGCGGCAGTGCTCCTCCTGTATGATCGCATGCGTGTGAGTTACGGTAGTGCTGACGTTAGACATCTCGGTTGCTTACTCGAAGTTCAGGCCTAGTCATGTGCAGGGCGGACCTCATGTCAAACCCCAAGGTGCGCACTCGTGAAGCGACAATAGGATTACTGGGAACAATATGACATCAGTCACTCCTGCTCGCAACCGACATAGCTCACCTCAATGTGTCTTCAAATCTCTCACACCAGGGCCAGTCGAATGAACAGACCTTCATTCGTCGGTAGAGTTTCTCCATGGTGATCTCGAATAGTGAACGGCTAACGCCACAATATCTCGCAAGTTCCTTTGCACTGAACTCGCTCGATATCATGTTCCATAGCTCGAAGGGCACTCGGTTGGCAGCAGTAGGATGGTATGCGCAGTAGGACATGATGGCTTGCAGAAACGGGGGCGGGCACGAGTCATTTTATTGTGAAGGGCTAACAATAAGTACTTGACTGTGACCTCTTGGTGACACGGAGATGAGAGAGTACGGAAATGAGAAATACGGCAATGTCCGCAAAAGCTTAGCGGGCACTTTCGTCCGGCCTGTTTCCCATGGAGTGAAACAAATAAATTCTGCAAACCAAAGGTGGGTTTGGAGTTTGGAAACATCGTGGACGCTTAGATCGAATTTCAAACGGCACTTGCGTGTAAACAATATTGATTAGTAGATCTGAATAAGATTAGCAGGATCAAACGAGCGTGAGATATAATGTAAGAACCAAGCCGAAACAGTAACACCAGGAAGAAGAGTATAACAATAAGAAGACTGATGCCAACCCTAACTGCTACCTTTTGTTTCCTGCAATAACCCTAGATCTCCGTCTAGGGATGCTGAAATAAAGAAATCGCCGACGTCATCGCTTGGTTGATGCATTTGCGTGTCATAGTCGGCAATGGTAGGGGCCACCTCCACCCTCAGGTCAAGGCTCTCTGCAATCTTCCGTCTTCTTTCACAAACTTTCCAGATGACATCTTTCAGCTCCTGCACCACTTCTCCGCCTGGTCCCCACTTTTCACTGCCCTCCTTATCCCCGCCAGACCCGTGTAAACCTGGTTCATGACCACCAGAAGTCACGCCCCCGCGTCGTGCCTTCATCAGTTTGATTCGCTCTTCCCTTGTCAGCCTTAATCGCTCTCTCGTAAAGCTCCCCATGGGAGTAGCTTCGGCCTCGAAGACCTGTTCAATCCCAAGAGCTGGGGGAAGATGTTGAGGCGATGCTGACAACAGAAGATGTTCGGTCACGTCATCCTTCTCAGGCCTTCTTTCATCGCTAATCTTGCTATCAAGAAACGCTGCAAGGGTAGCACGATTCATAACTATATCACCTTCCTCTCCATCCGACAGTGAACGAGGACCTGGCTTGTCAGAATCATCGCTCGTGTCATGACCAAGAGGAGGAATATCGTCTAAATCGGAATCGTGGGCTGCTGGATCAGTAGGCGGCCTAATAATCTCGAGTAGACACTCTCGACCACGTTCACATTCTCGCAGCGCCAGTCCGAGTTCTCGACGAAGACGTTCATAAGCTTGCAGCGCAGGATGTTCATCGTGTAGATTGATTGTATCCGCATGACTCGCTATGCCGGACTTTTGTCTGTTACATGTAGCAAACTCGTCCGAGTCCCCTTCCTTCACTGACACTACACAGCGCTCCAAATGCCCCTCCGCGTCCTCCAATGCTGACGAAATGGCAGCCACGTGTGCACCAAACCGTGCAAAAGGGCCAGGCATCGGGGCAAAAGTCGCCTTCGAAAATATCCTAGATTCCCTAGGCGATGAAGTACTACTGACCATACTTCGACGCTGATCTTGAGAGCCATCATCAGCTTCGGACAAAGGAGTTAGCGGATGATCCCGCAACTTAGACCTCTCATAATCCTCCATCGCTTGTATCAACCTCGAAGAGGCATCCGAAAGTGTTGTTGTCAGAAGTGCCATGACACTCCGTACATCTTCCCAGTATCCTTCATCCTCATCTTCTGAGAATCGCAATGCCAGCAAATGTGCACAAGCATAGCGCTTTGACGCTAGCGCACTTTGTACTGCATTCTGTATGGTATGTAGTGATAACGGATGCCGTGAGTTTTGTGGGGATAAACGTGAACCAGAGGAGATGGTAAATGGCATCCAACTACGCCTATGCGGAGTCGAAGGATCAGGAGAGGAAGGTCGGAATACGTCCGCTGCCTCCGCTTTTAGACTTCTATGAAGAGCCAGAGCAGTTGCGCTGAAGCTTTCAATGTCAGGATATTGGTTTTTTGAAAGAATAGGTAGCTCTCCACTATTTCCCACTTCTTCGCGTACACTGGAAAATCTATCACTGACAGTGTTATTAGGACTGCTGATAGACGGAGTCGCTGGAGCACTGAGGGTGTTATTTGCCGCATTGTCTTGTAGCATTGACGACATGTCAGACCGTCTTTTTCCTCTGCGCCGCAGAAAGTGTGGGAGGGGCCCAACCTGATTTGAAAGAGTCGTATATGAACCGTTCCACGTTGAACGTTTATTCAGCCTTGGATCTTGCCATCGCGATTGGTTCTGAGAAGTAGGTAAGGATAATGGTCGGGTATTCGCGTCGGATAGGGGGTGATTTAGCTTATTAAATGTTGGCGCATACATTTCCGATAATTGCGGTAGTTCTGTAGCAGATGTGAGAGCATAAAATAGCTGACGGACGTTATCACATTGATTTTGAGTCGTAAGGAGTGAGGAATGAAGTGCAACTCGGATAGATGGAGTAGGCGATGACGATGCGAATGTAGAACCATAGAGTAAGCTAGTCAACAAATTAATCCTGGTGTCTTCAATCACAATTTTTATGGCGCACCTTTGGTCTTCCACCTCGATACTAGCTACCGCGTCCTTAATAGCAGACCCCCATGCATCACTTGCAGCAATTAGCTCATTTAATGATGTCAGGCACTGACGGACTAGTTAGATATAGGCGCGGGAAACAATTTTGCACATACTGGTGTCATATCAGTTTTAGATGAATCGTTCATTACATACACGCTGTGCCATAACAACGCAACAGCTGTGGAGGAAATGAGAGCCAGGAGCATGTGTCCTGTAAGGCAGTAGAAGCCAACTGCAGCAACCACAAAAGACGGGGTAATGTAACTTGGTTCTTGCAGTGGTGCATTGATGGTTGGTGGGACCGTGTAAGTCGTGTCCACGCTGGAGTTTCTACTGTGGAGTTTGAGCTTGCCAGGTATTGGGGGTGTTCTAACCGAACGGTGATGTGGCGTCTGTAGCGTAGGAGACAGTAGCGAGGACGAGATGATGTCGTATTTGAAACGCTCTGTAAAGGGGTTGGGTGATTTGGGAGGTTGTAGGACTTGGAGGACAGAATGTAGGATCTACAATGGCGAACAGCAAGTCAGGATGAACAATAGAAAAGTCTGGCGCACAATGACATACATCGAGGAACTCGACAAGCAAGCGAGGACACCATTCCGTTTGAGTGTCCGAATCGATTTCGTTGATGGGATATGAGTTTTTGAAGTCGTCGATCTCCGTCTCCAGCTCGGAAGAACTGCCAGGCATCAACTCGCCAATTTCTCCAGCATCTGTCAGATGAAAGTGCAGAGTAAAAATATGCGAGAAGAAGCAGCATGAGTATAAGCTTACCTCGAAGGTACTCGCCAAGTGGATGATCCTCGAATACCGCCTGGGCCATGTCATACAGGAGCACACTTTCCTGCGGTCCGAACGGAAAAGAACGAGGGTGTTGTCGTGATAAGTCGTATGGCTGGAAATGCTATTGTCTGGTGGAAGGAGAGTGCTTTAGGAATGGTTACGTAAATGTGGGGGACAATGGTGGAAAAAGAATGCTGCCCCAGTGAGGCTCGAACTCACGACCTTCCGATTAACAGTCGGACGCTGTGACCAACTCAGCCATGGGGCACACATAATTTTCCTGATTAGTAATGACATCAAGGGAGCAGGACCCCGCCCTTGGGAGTTTTTTTCAAAATTCGGCCCCTTCTTCCCTGTCTGCTCTGCCTTGTTCGTTCGCAACAGCCCCGTCTCCCTGGCACCTCTCACATTCCTTCTGTACCACTCTCTTTTTACCCACCTACCATGGACGAATACAAACGCACAAATGCTCACCGTATGATTAAGGCTAGACAGAATAATGGCTCGAACGGCAACAGCAATGGCAACGGTGCTGGAAACCCAGCCTTCGTTCCTGGGTTCCAGCCGACAACATCCAGCCTCTCGTCGACTCGCGTACCGCCCAGCAGTACTACTTGTATGTTATCACCGTGTGGGCCCCATCAATTCCACTGAACTTGGTTTTTCGTAGCTTCCCTCACCAGTAGTTCGTCGTCCTCCAACCCCACAACTACCTCGTCTTCTTCTTCGACGGCGATCTCAAGCACGACCCAGTCATCGTCATCTTCGTCGCCATCATCATCGTCATCGTCGACGTCTGCATCTAGTTCCACGTCTGTCACGCCCACTTCTACGTCTTCCAGTAGCGTAGCTGCACTGGTAAGCAATCTCATAATGGGCTTGGTCTCTCGCTCATTTATTCTGATATAGACCACTGCGGCCGTAGTTCCTACAACCTTTGTCACCAACACATTTAGTTATTCTTATCCCTACAGTAGCTTGACTACGTCTGCCACTCCCACTGCTGGTTCGTCCAACAGCAGTTCAACTGCAGGTGGAATGAGCGTTGGTGCCATCGTTGGCATAGTCGCCGGTGGTCTATTTGGCTTTGTAGCTCTCCTTGTCATTGTGTCCTACATTATGGTACGTCTATTAATCATTTACCTTATTTAGTTTAACCCATGCTTTACCGGCTACACAGCGTTGGTGGAAGAGGCATAGCGCTGAACGTGACTTTGTCGATGAGTACAACGACTTCTCCCCCACCTCTGGCAACCCGAGCCGAGGCGGAGACGATGTTTTTGGTGGTCAAATGTCTCAGCATGGATCTTCCCCCTCCATCGGTGGTAGTGCAGGTATGGCTGGTCATGGCGTTATGGCTAGCCGTGCCGGCATGCGTGGACCCGGTTACAACGGCGGATATAGTGGCTACCCCCACGTTGATGACGAAACTATAAGTGGTGCATATAGCTCGCAACCTCAGCCTCAGGCATCTTATAATCCTGAGGTGTATGGTGCATACACCCCTTACAATGGTGGAGCAGGCTATCAGGAGGCTATGAGAGGTTATCAAGGCCAGCGCTCATTCGAAGCTCCGGTCAATGTCGGCTACGCCATCTCTGAGGCACCCATTCCTCAAGCTGCAGGTCCCGTTCCGATCACCAGTTCTCCTCCAGCCCCAGCTCCATCTACTTCTCCAGGACCTGCTCGTTCTACTTCGCCTCCTCGTACCACAGCCGCAGCTGCTTTGGCGGCGGCCCAAGCGGCAGCAGCAGCCCCTGTCCACGCTCAAGAGAGGAAGAGTGCTGTCTACAACGAAGAAGACGCATATGGAGGTTTCTAAGAAGCTCAAAAGCAATATATCGATCTCTCTGTACATCTCGACTCTCCGGCTGCGCCGTAACATTTATTTGTGCTCAACTTTCCAAGGCTCTACTACTCCAGCGTCAATAACCATTCGGCCTATTCCGATGGTATGGTTGTATATTTGATCTACCGAGCGTTGCCCGTCGAGAGTATATGATTCCTACCCCTGATTCCCTTTGACCCGCATACGTCTCTCCAATTCTACCGCCCCGATACCAAATTTTCTAGTACTATGTTAATCTCTTCCGGCATCTATGGTTATGCACATATCACTCCCGTCGTGCTTCAGAACTATAGCTACTTGTGGGTATAACACTGATCTATTTGAATATTATTTATTGATCCACTTTCACCTTCGCGTTTTGTTTGTGTTATTGGGTCGTTGAATAAAATTGTCTTGTTGCTTGAGCGAAAATGGGTTTAAACTCCTGATCCTGCTGTGCTATAGTCAACCACTGATTCAAGAGATGTCCGTGCCATAAAAAGGTTATCACGCCACAATTCCGATCTGTCACCTACCCCTGTATCATGAGATGTAAGAGCCAACCGGATTCAACTCTTGGAGTTACTCTAACAGCACCGCCTTTTTTTTCCTTCATCATTTACACAGCGAAATATCTCCGTTGTGCAACGGCGCTGTCGATGGCCTCTTACATAATGTACCGAACGTCGATGAGACAACCATTGAGTGATGCAATACATGACACAAATGCGAGACTTATCGAGCGGGTCGAGAAAGTTCCCCAGTGGAGCACTCTTTGGTTCCGGTATGTTATATAAACGCGATGCAGACACACGACGCAATTTCGAACCTCTGTATATCACACTCATAACAGTTCATGTCTTTCTGGGATACTCTTACTGACTTTGACCCCTCCTGGTCCGACCGATGGATGGACCGTTGGCTTGAGCCCGACTGGCGTATGTCTTCTAGGCCCCTCCATGAAGGCTGGGAGCGTCCCAGCCAAGCCCTTACAGCGCGGAGACGCGGCGCAGACATGACACCTTCCGGCACGGTTAGGCCCAGGTAAGCATCGCCGAACTTTATCCCCCCGCGTCCATCGACTGATGATCGCGGTCAGGATGGATTTGCATGAAAATGCAGAGAAAAACACTATGACGGCCACGTTCGAGCTGCCAGGCCTCGCTAAGGAGAATATTAATATTAATGTGCACAATGAGCGGTTGGAAGTTTCCGGCGAGAGTAAAGTGTCAAAGGAATACGAAGAAGGGGGTTACGCCGTGCGTGAACGCCGGGCGGGCAAGTTTTACAGAAACATCTCACTTCCAGCAGGCATTTCTGTGAGGATTACTTACCGCGCCATCTCGTGATTCGTGCATGCACTGACGGCTGACATCAGGAGAAAGACATCAAAGCAAATTTTGATAATGGCATCTTGACCATCACATTCCCCAAGGCAACTGCTGGGACGGAGGTAAAGAGGATCGCCATTCGCTAAATGCAACGGCCTCCTACTTCAATTAAAATGTAAATGTATTTCTAGTAGTCTGGTTCATTTCCATATGCGTGTACATCCATAATTGTAACAATACAAAAACTTGGCATGTTATAGATATATCTCTATGCTAATAATGTCGTGTCTGTTTCATAATGCATGAATGTAGTTTACACTATCGGAAGTCCGGTAGTGGACTGAGTGGAACGGACCCTACCCTTATACGTTTGTTTGGTCTCTCGTCGTCTTCCCCGTCAGAGCTACATGGGGATTCGTATGGAGTTCTCACACGCTTCAATGATGTTAGGCCGAGGCCACCCTCGGGTGACGACAGTTCAATAATCGACAGTGGTGAGCTATTCTTCCTCTGTCTTCCAACCTGATCCAGAATTGTGATGGGAAGAAATGGCTCGTTTCCGGTTTCCAGTCTATGATTGATGACCGTTATGAGTAAAGAGTAAAGTCGGGGATTAGCAGGGGACTTACGGGTCATCGTCTTTATCAAGATCATCGATATCATCGTTGTTACATAGAGCTTCACATTTTATGCGAAGCTCGTCCCGTTGTCTGGCCAATTGGATAGCCTGCTCTCGTGCCATGCGTACCAGTTGAAGTAGTCCTAGAGTTGAAGAAGAATGTGCCTCTGCACGCTTCCGCCACATGGCACAGTTCTTCTGCATCGCGGCATTTTCTGCCCTTAGCCGTGCATTCTCTATCTCAAGGTCTACCGCAGTACCCGAAGGCTGCGGAGTGGCCGTAGAAGGTTCGCCCAGCTGAAGTGTCCGGACGCTAGGTAGGAGATTGGCTCTAAGGTGAGGTGGTACGATAACAGGATCCAAGGTGGCTGTAGTGTATTAACATCAGGTAAGGGACCTTGGTATCAACCTAAATCGCAAAAATCGTACCTGTGCTATAAGGTATTTGGCAGGCAGGACAGTGATGCATAGTGGTGAAGGGAGCTATGGCTCGGATGCCCCTGAAGAGACAGTCATTGCAGAAGATGTGGCCTATCGATAGCGATCGAAATTATGTTCAGTGAGCAGCAGAGTAAACGTACCACAGGGAAGACAAACGGGCGAAACGGGACCGTTAATGCAAATGTTGCAAGTAACCATGGTAGACGAGACGACGAAGTATTTGGGGTATACGAAACGTCTCTTTATAGGAACTCTCAAGCTAGCTCAGAACTAAGCAGTGTGGCTACCATGCGTCTTACTGTATTTAAATCAATTTCCTGCGATCACCCTGTGTGTTGTTAGCCACAGGAATTTCCATATAGGCACGGCGGAACTGACTCCCTTGTAGGCGGTGAACTGCATGGAAAAAATCACAAGAGGCCCCAAGAAGGCCGCAATAGGTGAGCCTGGTCAAAATTAGGCCTGGGAAGATCGGAGGTAGCGAAATACCGTTCGTTAGCGCATTAGCAGTCGATCAGGAGGCTGGAAGATGGTTCCGGTCACAACAACGCCGGGGACCTGATTATGTTTGCAACCGCCAACGGCAGCCGTGAAGATTGTCATACACATCCGGTTTAGATTGTGGAGTATCGTCCTAAGCAACTGATGACACCGTGAGAAGAGACCACGGAGGGTAGGGTTACCGATGTATATAAATCACCAAGTTGATTTCACATAACTTGTAGCGCCCCATGTCATCTCAGGACATAGACTAGTGTGGTTTGAAACCTGGAAGTTTGATGAAACTCCATAGAGTAGTTATGTGGGTGGTAACATTGCCGTGCATCGGCCATGAGTCAAGGGGTGATACGAATAATCAAGGCGTTACCAATCGTCTAGTATTCCAACAACCCTGACTTTTCAGTAACAAAGCCCTACATACATACTTAGTCGTGCTACTCGTTAACCGCGCAGCGGAACACCGATCTTCCGTCAAAGGTCAACCTGTCACACAGGTGTCACGTCACACGTCGGGACTCGGCATTTTGCGACGCATGTACAGGACGGCAAAATAAGGTTTCAAGCCACCGACCATCGCAGCACCGAGGCCACGGACGACAAAGCTACCCAAGCCGGACAGAAAAATGGTGAGTTTACCGGCCAAGAAGGCGATGGGCACAAAAGCTCATTATGACCTCAGGCTGACCAGAAGACGGCACCGACAAACCCCATGCGGGAACTGCGCGTTGACAAACTTGTCATCAGTAGGTTTATCGTGTCGGTATGATACAAGTCGCGGGTCTTGCTCAGTCTTTTATCTTACTCAGACATCTCCGTCGGTGAATCTGGTGATCGTTTGACCCGTGCCTCCAAAGTCTTGGAACAGTTAACCGGTCAAACGCCCGTAACATCAAAAGCGCGCTACACCGTGCGTCAATTCGGCATTCGTCGCAACGAAAAAATCGCCGTCCATGTCACAATCCGAGGGCCTAAGGCGGAGGAGATTCTTGAGCGTGGGTTGAAGGTGAAGGAGTACGAGTTAAGACGCAAGAACTTCTCGGTTACGGGAAATTTTGGTTTCGGTATTCAAGAACACATTGATTTAGGCGCCCGGTATGACCCCACCATCGGTATTTTCGGTATGGATTTCTATGTTGTGATGGGTCGTCCTGGTGCACGGGTGGCACGGAGGAAGCAGAAGAAAGCACGGGTAGGGTTCCAACATCGTGTCAAGAAGGAAGAGACGATGGGATGGTTTAAACAACGGTTCGACGGTATCATACTGGTGTGTCCTATATTCTATGGCGTGCCTACAGTGTATAACCCGCATTTCTTTGCAGAAATAAACACCATTCCTGTTCTACTTCTATGTGCTATGTACACTTATGGCACGTATTGGTATGCATCGGAACTTATTTTCTTCCCCTTTCTACACACGTATGCGTTCGATGGGAACGGCCAGGAATGAATCAGCGGTGTGTACCATGTAAATAAGCCAGTTACTGGGTTCCATCAAAATGCCACGGAAAGGTGCCGATGAGTGACTAAACGTTCGTGTCATTTCAAAGGATTGTGGGTGCGTAATCGTCGCTTCGGTCCAAGCTGAACCGGCAGGGTTGGGTGGCCAGATTTGTCAAGAGCAATTGGAACATTCGTAATTTCCTTGACTTTGTCGTTCGATAACTTAATTTTCTTGACACTTCGATGTTCGCCCGGCTTCCATGTGGAAGCAAACCCCGGTCCAGGCATACCCTCGAAGTCAAATCGGGGTTCAATTGAATATTGAAAGGGATCTGGATCCTTTGTGGTTGTAACTTTCCGGGTCTCTTCATCCTGCGTGATTGTCAATAATAAACACATTTTACGGCTAAGAACAGTTACCAAATTAACCACAGCGGGGAGAGTAGCTGCCGAAGCGTTTTGCGTGTCCCCCTTGTTTTCACAAGCTTTATGTTCTAATTCTGCCAAACGCCGTTGCATTTCCTTCCTTTTAACTTTGCTTTTGCGCTCCTGTTCATATATGCGTCAAGAGTCGGGCGGTAGGCTGGCCGGTAGTTAGGGAAGCATACCGCTGCTTTGTATTGCTGTAAATAACCTTTCAACGACGTGGTTTCCTCTTCTAGTACCGAGACACGTTCGCTCAGTGTAATATTGTCTTTACGAACTGTGCGCAGATCATTGCTCGCCTTCTCGGCCAACTCAACGGCACGATATCTTTCTGTTTCGACCTGTCCCTGGGATTTACGGATTTCGACCATTTTGTCTTCCAGAGACCGCAGTTTCGCTGTCAACAACTCAGTCTTCATATCATAGGCTTGACTCTGGTCTTTGTGACTTTCTAGCTCGCTCTGTAGTTCTCGAACTTTCTGCTTCTGTTTCTCCGCCTCCTTGAAAACCGGTACTATACGTTCCTTGAATTCCGTCATGGCTTGTATTAGGGATTTCTTTGCGAAAGACATCCGCATACATTAGTAGAGAGTAACAGTTCATCAGACCGAGTGTGCGTACCGCCAAATCCCGGTCCTCAGATAGATCAAGTTCGTCTGCGGCTTTCTGTAATTTTGCAGGAGCTCTGACTACACTGACAGCCTTGGAATTCTCATCCATTCGATTTAGGCCGTCGACGACTGTTTCCGCTAGGGCCTCCTTAGTAGTGACAAACTCTAACAAAACGCCTTTTACTGCTTCGTTCAGATCAGGACCGATAAACGTCCTGCAAAGTGGACATGGTCCTCCTCCGCGGGAAAAGACTTGAGCAACACAACTCGTGCAGAAGACGTGACCTGCAGTGCGTTCATTGACTTTGCTTCGGTAATCTTGTCAGGAGCACTTACAGCATGGTACAAGGGTCCTGAATTCATCCACCAGGCGAGGGGTCATGCAGATAGTGCAACGGGCGTACGGCTTGAATGTGTTCTGCATTGTCACCACCAGTACTGATCGAGTCAGACTCCAAAACGCGTTTGCGTCATGGTCACGTGACCTACTTGCCCTTTACCTGTAAGGACGATGTTTATCAGCTTCCAGAAACGGCTCAGTATCTGACGTTCATGCATTAAGACGACTCGCATGTGACGCCCACTGTTGGTGATGGAAAGTCGTTAATCACAGGTGGTGCCCGACACGCGATATTCGTGAGGAGTCCGGCCACGTAAAAAAGCGAATACCTCTTCGGAAGCCAACTTTCCTCTTTCTTTGCGCACGCAAGCGCTTCAGGCTCGTAAGCAAGACATGCTTGAGAAATATCCCCGACGGGCGCAGTCACTTACCCGGATCCTAGGCAACCTTGTCCCTATCCCGTATGCCTAGATCTATTCGTATTGCTTACAGGATGCATTTCTCGCCCTGCAAGGAGACTGTAACTTCATGCCCGACCACAAGGAGCTCAGATAACACATGCGAAGCTGCTTTACTACGATGTATTAATGAAGTTCATGGAATCATGCCCGAGGCCTTCCATACAAATCTGCTGGGCCAAATTCCCATGCATCTCTATACCTCCACGAGTACCACAGCCGGGTTGCCCATTTGACTGGCGAAGGAAGCGGTGGGAACCTGTACCGATTAGGACGTAGAACTCCTGAAGGCATCTCACACTTACCAAGGAGTTTCCGGATTCATACATACTAAGGCCATTGGAAGGTTTTTGTAGAAGTCAACCTGTGATAAGATGATCTTCAAAGTATCACTGCCTATCTGTTTCAGCTCTGCTTCAGTAAAGACAGCTTGTATACGAGTCGATTCCAGGGTGGCTATCTCCTGCAACACAAGACAATAAGCAGGTTCACTAGGTGGAATTCCAACAGAGGCCTACAGCTTTCAAATGCTCTATCATAATGTCACCGAATGACTCGACCATGTCGACGATACGCTTGCCGTCGTATTTTTCCTTATCTTCTTGCACGTCTTTCAGATATTGTTCCAATCCGTCGACTTTAGGAATGAATGCCTCGTGTTGTTCTACATTCACTTGTAGAGCACCTTTGCCAAGCTTTTCCTCGAAACGGGGGAATAAGAAAGTCTCCTCCATATTATGATGGTGGTGCAAAGTCGAGATCTAAAAACGCAGATGACAACACACACTACGACGCAACAACATCATGACGTACTGCAGTCGTGGCGAAAATTAAGAATGGTTGTACTTTACCTTCTGTGACGTTCGGCGCGTGCTTGACTATGGCGTTAATACTTTGAATGATGCAGTTATGTGCGGCAGCCATATGACTGACATGCACCCATTTAATTCCAGGGTTCCATCCACATGTCCAAGAACAGACTCACATGGCCTGGAAATCAAAGATATTCTTCAGATCTCCTGGTGGTGTCTCTGTCAAACAATACTCTCAATGGACAAATTGGAGAAGGGGCAGGAGCACGGACCAATGAGAGGGTATGGGTAAGGCATCTCGCAGACCAGTCAGATAATACAATACTTGGGCGCAGAGCGTGGCATTGGCTTTACTTATAGCAATCATTAGAATGTGGCAGTGATAGATATATTTTTGTTTACTAGTTTGATATTCACCGCCAGTGGATCATCAAGGGGTAGTAGCTTGGCCCTATATCCACATCAGTAGCAGCGCCCAAAGTACTTTTTTGATCGTTTGATCGGTCCATGCAAACGATGATATATTTCACTCAGAGTTTTCTCTGTTACGGATTTACAGTCGAGATGAGTTCACCCCGTTTTCTCTGCTGCTGGATTCCTTACGGTAACGTTCGGTGACTTTCGCCCAGTCCAGGTTCTGATATCTTGCGTCAACCAAGTAGATCGGCCGTAGGGCCCCGGGTGGACACGAATCTCTATTCAATCACGGAACTGCTGAAGATGGAGCTTTGTGATTCACATCTAAACGTGAAGAGGCACGGGGTTTCCACTAGGACATTGCTTGCTGATGCCAGGGGCGTACAAAAGCCCCGTCATATGCTTACCTTTAGGGATGCGAGAGGCAGGTCATTGAGAGCCATGCGTGCTAGAGGAAATAGTACTTGATACAACAAGCGGCCCTGAAAGTTTGCAGGCCCTGTACATATGCTGGGAACCAGATATGGAAGTCGCACAACTATTATTCCTTCCTTAGTACCAACTGCATGCATACTCAATTCACTAGTACCTAAGTCGAGGGTGTTCTCCTTGTAACCCGATTCCCAATTTGCAGCTGGACGAATTCGCTAGCAAATGACCCTGCCCAAACCAACATAAGTCGTGCGTCTGAAATGTTTCTATCAAATCCTCACTTTACTCGTGATACGCTTCCGGACTCGTAGCTTGGATTTTTCGCCTTTCTTTATCGGCACAGGCGAGTTACAAATTCGTCAAGGCCATGGGTTACTTTCTGACGCACGATCTTACACCTAGCCCTAAGAGTCACATCGGGACGTCGGAAGACCTACTTCTCCGTGAACAGTCAACTCTTCCCGTTGGTGTGTTACATGCGACAACCATGGATTGGTATTAACTTTGTTTTGAAAATGTTGCGCCTAACTCTTTGACGGACCTGGCGTTGCCGGGGCGTACGGCTTGGATGTGTTCTGCATTGTCATCAGTACTGGTCGAGTCAGACTCCAAAACGCATTCGCGTCGCGTCGCGGTCACGTGACCTACCTCCCCCTTACCTGCAAGGACGATGTTTATCAGCTTCAAGAAACGGCTGACGTTCATGCATTAAGACGACTCGCACGTGACGCAACGTAAGTGATGGAAAGCTGTCAATCACAGGTGGTGCCTAACACGCGATGTCCGTGAGGAGTTCAGCTACGTAAAAAAGTGAATACCTTTTCGGAAGCTAGCTTGAACCAGTCTTTCCTCTCCCGACGGTTACAGGAAACCCACCGAGTATGTGGGTAAGGGTGGCTCGGAACTTCGACACACGGGAACCCCTAACCCCACACAGACATTTTCCACAATTCAGGAAGTACCTGATCTTTTACCCTAAACTGTCTTTTTTTTTTTTTTTGATAAAAATGTGTATATTGCCTAAATAAACCTCTCACAGACATGGGGTGAGGAAAAGTAAGGGCAGGCAGGGCTGATACCCAAGCAAAAGTGGCAGACCTCATATAAACCTGTCAGTGGGCATGGTACAAAGTGTAAGGCTGAGAAAAGCAGGTATGTAAATAGAGAAAGGCCTGAACAAGGGGCAGAGAAGAAGAAACTAAGCCTTCCCTTTACCTTTGGTAGGCCTGGCAGGGTGTGCAGCTGCCTTTGAAGCTTGTGCTTTGTGGAGTTGCCTGATACAAGTCTTCTTGAAAGTAGTGAGGGACTTGGGATTGAAGTGGTAAATAAAAATAAAAAAGTGAGGCCCAAAAACATTATGTATACATTGACATTCCTATAATATATTTTTGTAACAGTTTTCCCCAGCTGCAGACAATGGAATGATACATTATTCATTATGATTACAGATGCAGGTTAATGCAGCATTTCCCCAAGAAAAATTCCAGCATCCATCAAAAGCACCCATTTAGTCCTGCACAGTCCAGTCTTGGACCGGTCCACAAAACAGTCTTTTGTAGTCCTGTCTCGGTTCTGGTCTTGAAGGTTTCGAGAATATGGAAACTAATTAGCAAATTGGAACGATTTAGTTTGGGACTACGACCCAGACCGTGTTCCATTCTTCGGGACCGAAACCACTGGTGAGGTTCAACGAAGAACTGAAGCAATGGAAGGGCCTCGACGGTGAATGGGTACCCCGAAAAATGCCCATCACACCTTGTTCTTCCTAGGAGTCTCACTATTGCACTAACGAGCTCCCATAACCATACCATGTTCGTAATATTATGTGGATACTGTGTCAAGACATCTATTTACCCCCGGCAAAAAATCGTACGCCTTCACCCTCGGATATGCCAATTACCTGAGCTTTACCTGTTCTCAATAAAATACTTATTGCCCTCTTGAGAAGAGGGATGGGGATATTTTTGAGGTCAGATTCTACTGGTGGATCTGTAATATCGTAGTAAGTCAGGATGGTATTCAGCTGTCCGGTCGATGTTGCCTGTAACTGCATGTGAGGTGAAGTCGTCTTTGATGTCGCCTACGTACCCAGCTGTGAAGGACTTCTGCCCATTCCTCAGGACTCCTCCAATAAAGCATCACTGATCGTGTCTGCTTCGGAGGCTCATACGTAGCAACGTTCCTCTTTACCATGGCTTCTATGATATGAGACAAATGCGACGGGAGCATCTTGCCTGGGTCAATCAGTTCATCACGAGTACACAAATAGATGTTGCAGTAACGAACGTACGATTAATCCGCTCATTCTTGAGGACCTCGTCCCAGTCGTTTTCACTCGTCTCCGCGTCCTCTACTTTCAAAAAAAATAGCTTCCGGTGGCGTGCATAAGTAAGAATTAACCGAATCCAATGATCAGTTGCGATCGCCTGTGTCGTCGGATTGGGTTGTTCGCTGTTGCCGGTTCAAGTCAGTGACAGGAAGACTGAGCATGTGGGTCGAATTTCCTAACGTGAAAAGTGGAGGTGCGGAATGTATTGATGGTAGGAGGAAGCCTGTGATAATCAGCAAGGCAGAGTGGTGGATGGACGTAATTGGCCGTACCTGACTTGGTTGTTCGCGTCGAGAAAGCCATTGTCACAACCTTGGTCATGATCCAAATTCTGGTGTATAATGAAAGATACGTATTCACCCTTAGGACATATTATCTAGCCCACCAAGAATCCTTGAGGGCTCCTGTTCCTTCGTGTTACACAAAAATTCTAGAGAAAAGCATAGTCCACTGGACTGAGGTATCGTTCCGTCCAACCTGCCCAACATACTCCATAACACGACACTCTACGGTAGCACAGTACGACGAAAATTGCAAAGGATTATATAGCCAACAGCTTCGTAGGAGTATTTATGCCCAGTTGGCGTGAGATTAGTATGGGTATTGATTTAGTAGATCGGTGGATGAACGACGCAGATTACAGAAATTGAATTCTGGATGAAGAACTGACGGCGTCCAGAACTAGGATCGAAGGCGCTTGTACCACTTCCAAAGTGCTCAATATTCAATCTTGACGAATCGCGGCCATTTGCGCTGCGCTGTTGCAAGTGCCTCCAGTAACTGAGGGTTGGGGTCAAGGACATTCCAGGTGGGAAACCGAATCGTAAGGTTTTCCAAGGGCACAACACCGAGTTCTGCCACGGTCCGCTTACCCCGTGCCCTCAGCAACTTCGTTACCGTCTTCACTAATTTCAAAATTGTTTTTTCTGGATCAAACGTTATGGCAAGTCGACGGAGCGCGGGTAGGTAGATATGGTTATCGGAGTTTGCAAGGGTTGAAAGGATATTATAGACGTATGTGGTCGCGGGGTAGTCTAAATCGAAGCCCCAGGTATCCACCGGCGCACAAATGTGAAGCTCTTCCACGTCGTTTAGTACAATAATGATGGATTTTGCCGTGGGGATATCGACGCCCCTGAGTACAAGGCGACGGATTTGGCAAGGAGGTTTAGATCGATAAATGAGGGACACGAGATCCTCTTCATGGGGTAGTGATCTGTGGAATCGGTTATCTGGGTCTCCGAGGCGTAACTCCTCCAACAAAGGTGCTTCAATCCACGAAAGGATTACTGGGAATGGTGCTTGTAGCACGCGGATGTGCTCAAGCCGCGCGGAAAAGCCCTCGAACAACCCGAGGTCCTCTTCGTTTTCCTCTTCAATCGACTGAAAGGAGAAAAAAAGCTTTTCGATATTCTGCAGCCGTTGCAGCAGAGGAGGCACGTCAAATAGCGACGTCAGCGTGATATCTAGCCCGGTCAGTTGTGACCAAGGTAAGATCCATCTTCCAAGCGACTCTTCGCACTCTAGCTCGACGCGGGTAAGTCGGGGCGCGATCTCGAATGCATCAAAGTCCTCTTCTACGCGATCGGGTATTGTGGTGATTCTCAGGTTTTCGAGAAGAGGCGTCTTCCCTTTTAACGCCAATAAATCATCCCTTAGTTGTCTATTCCAAATCCTGATATCTGCAGTCCGCCATCGATACGAGCATGACAGCAATAATTTCCATGCTTGGATAGTAACGATATTGGAGATGTAGAGTGCGACGGTTAGAGGACGTTCGTTCGACCGTTGGAGGAAGATGGCCAAACGACGGGCGACCTCTTCTGCGCAGTCCTCGCCAACGAGGCAGTAGTCGAAGAGGTCTATGGACGACCAGATCGGGGCGTATGATATGAATGCATGTCGCCAATGCTTACATACGCTACCCAACGCCCAGGGGAAATTGTCCACGGAGTCGGCTACATCAGGAGCGACTTTGATAGGTTCTTCGCATAGGAGAAGGAAAATCGGGCCCAAAACCTCGACAGGTACGTTGCAGGCGACGTTCATGGTGTCGATGTAGGCGCGAGGTGATGCAGTGCGTCAGAGATAAAGCGGTGTAGGGAATGGCCGACTCCACTAGTGCGTACATAACGTAAAATTTGGACACACTGAAGTCTACAAGGGTCGCTGCAGCTGACGTCAAGTCGCTTGATGCCCGATGGGTCGCACCAACCAGCCCCAATAAATGACTGGCATGAAATAATAACGAACAGACCAGTTTTCTGACAGTTAATTAGCAATGCGCCCTTTAGTGCGGGGAGACAGTTGGTTTATCGAGGATGCGTATATTACATACTAACACAAACTCAAGTTGTGGTCGGATCACTCGGCCGACTTGGCTATAGATAAGATTCTGATTACCCTGATTATATGTTACATTAATTTCAGCTTCACAGAGCGTTGTCATTCCGACTCGCTTTGGTCTTGCAAAAATGCCGTAATACTCTGACGGGCATTTCGTATCTGTTGAGCAGAAGTCACACATTAGCATGGCTTCGAAACAAACTGTAGAGTGCAATACTCTTCTTCGTTTGGGCCCAGAACTCTCGTCGTCCTCTGAATCGCTCTGAGGAGCCTGTCGTTTCTCTCCAACAACAGCTTTCTCGAAAGACTGCACGTCCTCTGCAAAGAGTTGAATATTTATTGTACAGACGCAAGAATCTGACTTGCCTAATTCTTGTGCCAGCTCTCTCTTCTCTCTGATAGCCTTAGCTTGTTCCAGACTGTGCCGCCCCTTCATCCCAAGATCAGATAATATCTCTTTTAACTTCCTGATCTGCTGGGAAGGCTTATTCATTCCTTCAAATACCTTAGACCATGCTTTGCGTACGCCACATGCTACCACCAAAGACTGTGCCGCACCTGTTAACGGACTGCTAATATTTGGCATCATTAACAGTCTTACTTTTAATCGTTTAATTGTCTCTTCATCCTTGCTCAGTGGCTCTGGCGACTTCCTCTTCCTGGTCGACCCTCGACCCTGATAATGCGAATTGGGAGAATTCTGTACCATGATTTATATTCACACTCACGGTAGATTTCGACTCTGGTTTGGAAGATTTCCTCTTCTTAGGTGGTTCATCTATCATTATAGATAATTCAGAGTCGCTTTTCTATCGGTGCGCAGTGAGGCAGTCGGTAGGCAGAATGGAAGCCGTTGATATACCTCATTTTCTTCAGCCACTGCCTTTGCTTGGAGTGGTTCAGCTTTTATTTCTGAGCACCCCCCGATGTCCGGTTCATGTGACATCACACGTTTCTTTCGCGTCGAAGTTGGTTTTTTGCTAGCCATCTTCCCGTCACCATCCTCGGATTCCACATCTGAGGAGACAAATTCCTTCCTAGTAGTTAGAAAAGAAGTTTCCAAAAGCATATAAGAAGGTTACAGCTGATTTGAATTGCTTCGACTCTGCCTCCTTCGACCTTCCTTGTCCCACACTCCGCTTTGTAGTTGATGGCTCTGCCTTGACGATTGTCCCTTTCGCTTTGGGCTCTTCGTGATGTGACTCGGGAATAGAACCTGAAGTTGACTGCTTCTTCTGCCGCGCCTCCTCCTGTAGTTTGCGGTAAGTTCATGCGTCCTCAGCAAAACACAAGTACGTACGACTGCTTCCGTTATTGCAGATTTCAAGGGCTTCTTGTAGTGCGGCGCGTCTAATGTACTTACATCAAGAGAGAGTTTCTTCTCAATTTCTTGTCGAACTATTCGATGCGTCAGTGTGCTGTATAATGGCCAAGGTTAGGAGGTGTGTTGACAGATAGAGACCTGTCTGGCGCACTTAAGCTCCCCCTTTCTTCCAGCAACAAGTACAATTTCCCTTGCATATTCCACGAGTTGAGGAATATCTGGAGCTGTCATTGTGGTGAGAGAGAGGGGTGCGTCACGCGAGATCACGCACGTGATCCTGCGCGTCTAAAACGCGTCCCGCCGATCGCGTTTTGCTATTTTTATCTTCAGCAACGAAGGTATGCTTTTGTTGAGCAGGCACGAGCACATGCCTTGAGAGTATACTAAAAGCGTCTGGAACAACGTATTTAATTCCTTCATTGTCTGTCATTCTTAAACTGTAAAACGACCTCGTGGATTCAATCTTGTGTCTAGTGGTTCGAGTATATTTATTGGCTATTCTCGTTGGACAGCGCAGGTTAAAGAGTCATTCTGCGTTACCCTGATGGCGCTCCTTCCTCTTGGCTTGTCGTTCCCCTGTGAACGTTGGAGAAAGGCTTTACGTTCCACGTAACACTCAGTCAGCCAGTACGTGGATGGTACATGTAAATTCGCACTACGTAATACTTTTTAGTTTACTAATTTGACCTCTACTGATTAGTACGGATTGTCATAAAGACTGTTTGCCCACCTCTCCTAATGTCATAAAGAATGCATGTCCTATAGATATACATGGTAGAAACAATGGACAGCGGACATACGCATTAGTATAAATATATTACTGAGTGACCGAGGGCAGCGAAACGCGTGGACGCTTTGCGCGTTCGGCCATGACTTGCTGTGGTTGAGTGGACGATGAGCGGGTGACACGTCGCGGAATTGGTCTTATATGGCGTGTGGTTGTTTTGGGCGTCTCCAAGAATTCTTCAAGGTCTAGGCTAGTGGCTTGTGATATGTCGTTGGATTGCAAATCTATTGAGTCGGCTGTGGTTTTGCTTTTTCGTTTCGAAAGCAGAGTGCTGTTGTCAACGCTGTCAATATTTCTACAAAAGGCTCGCGTAAGGCATACGAAGGAATATAACTGCAAACTCACATCGTCTCCACGCATTGTAATCTATGTTTCATCTTGTTATACTTGGCTTTCCAGTAAGAAACCTCATAATGAACCTGGCTGACGGACATTTCTAATTCATATTGCAGAGTCTCTGTAGCTTCCATTTGCCGCCCTAGACCTTCTAATTTTCCCTTCAGGCGTTCAATCTCCCGCAATGCGTCATACTCGCTTGAAGCGTGAGCTTGGGATGCTGCCATGTGTCCTTCGCACTTCTTCAATAGTAGCTCTTGGTCATTTTCCAGCTTCCTGACACGTCCCTCCGCCTTAGCTAGCTTCTTCTGTAAGGATTGCACCGTGTTGTTGTCAACGTATACACGTCTGACGGCAGGTAAAACGTATTGATGGTATTTTTTCGGAAGGTATGTCAGCTTAACGGGAGTTAGAACGCGCATATCGTGACCGATTAGAAGATCCAACACACATCGGGCGTAACTAGGCTAACGTCAAAATACGACCAGAGCCACGAGCCAAAAGTAGCAATCACCTGTGTAAAACTCAAATCTACAGGTAGGGCATGTGGCAGTGATTTGGTCTGCATCGTTAGAAGAGTTGACGTGGGCTGCTAGACAGTTTGTACAGTAGACATGGCCTTTGTGTTTTGTTTAATTGTTTAAGGCAAGATTCAACGTGTAAATGAGTGAAAACGTACCACATGGGATGCAGACAGGCTCAGAAAGCGTGCCCAGGCAGATGGAACAGTTTCCCGACATCGTCAGTGGACGCGCACGGCAGACCTAGCTCGCTCAGCAACCGTGACAAGGAGCCCTTGACAGGTCACGTGCGTAGGTTGTATATGAGGGCAAAATAAGGCCAAACAGCCGGTTATGGAGCTTTGGACGTGAAGAAGCGTACCACAGAAGCGTGGTTTACACTCACAAGCCATCCTGCACGCGTGTCCGGCTCTCGGCAGCAGTGGTCTGTCTCGTTACTAGCGCCCTGTCAACTTACTGATGAAATACGGCATCTTCCAGACATTCTTTCTAAACCATTCTTAGAATTTCCAAGTGCATGTTTTCCAGTCCTAGTCGTTTGAATCCCGTAAGTAACGGAAGCAGCGAAAGGACTATATCACCATTTAAGCACGGCCGAGAGCTATCTCTATCACGGCCATCATCAAGCGCGTCCCTTCGCGCTCATAGTCCTTCAGTCTCCGTAGACAACCCAGGTGAGGCTTGCTTCGTCTGTCAGACATCCTGCAAGCGATCTTTATGACTTATACCTTTTAACTACAACAGTCGCTCTCCGGAACCAGATGTCCACCCTCAAACACGACATACGTCATAAGCAAGCTCAATTAAATACACTCGAAAACATCATCCGGACTGTGCCTAGGCCCTACCCATCAGATCTACTGCTAGACAACTATACTACATCTACATCAGTGTCCACTTCTCCACCTCCACCCTCTTCTTTTCCTAATTCTATTTCATCTGCAACTAAAATGAGACGGCGTTCAAGTTATGATGTCCTACAAGGCATTGCTGGGCCCGAGTCGAGTTTACCCCTGCCAAAGCGGGAAAATATCAATTTGGAAGACGATGGCATTCGCGAAGGAATACCCATGTCATTCGATGGTGAGCAAACCAGTCCGACGCATCAAAGGCGCCCGTCGAGCCCAACGCGTAGTCTGAGTCGTACGTAATTGTTGCTAACGTTATGAAGCGAGACTGACTCGCTTCAGGAATACCTGTTTCTGCCGTAGGTTTGTCTAGTTCTGTCCACCCGTCCACCCTCTCCCATTAAACCTACCATCCATACCCCTGCTTGTTCTTCCGACGATACTTACAGGCAATGCTCGGGCATTAGCAGAGGAAGGAAACACTTCCACACCTCAATCAAAATGGAACCCATCAATATCAAATTTACCACCTATTGACGTCGATACCACTCCCGTGCTTCAACCTCCATCACCGTCACCGAATACCCGCCGAACATCCCTCATCAATGGTGGTACCACCAAAGTTCTAGCTGACTTACAACTTGGAGTCATCAACGCCCGAACAGCCCTCGAGAATACCAAGGCACAGCTACGGCTCTCGCAGCGTACGGTAGCTCAATTAACGAGACAAACCGAGGACCTGAAGGAAGGACGAGAGCGACTACGACTAGAAAACGAGGGCCTGAATAATGTGGTAGCCAGGAAAGAGCGATTGCTGCAAGAGGTAAACTGAAAGTATGCTCTTGTTGTAGACTTTGCATAACACAATGCAGGTTCTGGAACGCGCTAGAAAAGCAGAGGCTGAAGCTACATCACTAAAGTCGCAACTCAAAACAGAAACGTCGACTTCTAAGAAAGCGATGCGTGAAATGGAAGCAACTCTAAACGAGTCCACTGCATTGTCACAAAAGTCTGAACGCGAATACATCACGCTGCGCGACAGTATCAAAGGTCTGGTGGAATCGTTTAAAGCAGACACGGACCGTGTGCGTGACGAGATGCGGCGCCGGGAGGAGGCGTGGCGTTCTGAGGCGGAGAGTGTAGGCAAGAAGTATAGACTGTTGCTTGAGAAAATCAAGAGTGCGGAAGACCATAAAACTGATTTGAGAAAGTTGGTTGAGGAAGATAAGAGGTTGAACAAAGAGGTGGAGCAAACGTGGCTGGAGGATATTCAGAAACTGCAGGTAGGAGTGGAAAGGAGCAACAAGGAAAGTGAGGAGGCGGCTAACACTGCAAAGTGGGTACTCGCTTCTCCTTACTTTACACGTGCTTATAAGGTGGAACAGATCACTTGCCGCTGACCTAGCGAGGTTGAGAAGGCTTATGCAAAGCGCTGGATGTGCAAGTCTGACGACGGACAGTGGAGAACCTGACCGCCCACCCCCTTGACCTGTCCCTTGACTCTCGTTATTGCTTACGCGCCCCACACACTTCGCTATTGATTAATTACTACACCCTCTACTTTATCTGTACGCTGCTATCTCCCTACGTCGCGCACCACAATCGCACTTTTAGGCAATATGCATTCGCAATTATATACCCTATCATATGAACTTGATGTCTGTCGGTTGACAGACAGGTACACGAGCGTTAAATATATCGACCCAGAAACACAAAAGGGGACTTGGTTAAACGGCGCTCGGCATCGCTAAATATATCGATCGGCGAAACCGGTAAGCCTCAGGCTTCGTACCTACCCACACAACCGTTTTACCATGTCTATGCCATATAAAGATTCTCGTACGTCCACTCCTTTTCCACGTTTGTCATTACCACCCACTCCATTAACTGCCTAGGGAACCGGACAATATGGCTCGTATCGAGACTCCAGTCACCGAAATGTTCGGGATTCAACACCCGATCTTGCTGGCGGGGTATCTTGCTTTCTACCTCCGTGAAACGTGAACTGAAGTGTCGTGTGCGTGTTTTTTTCAGTATGAATGCTACTTCTGGACCTGAGCTGGTGGCTGCTGTGACAAACGCTGGCGGACTGGGAGTTATTGGTGGGCTTGGACTTTCACCGAAGATGCTACGCGGGCAGGTGGGTCTTCAATAGAGTTGTCGATCATTTTGATTATTCCAAAACATTGTGACTCACATTAGATTCGCGCAACTAAAGCAGCCCTCGAGAATAAGAATGCACCATATGGCGTTGATCTTGCTCTGCCTAAAGTTGGTGGGAGTGCGCGGAAGACGAATGTAAGCATATACCTGATATTGTCAAGATCCTCTTCTATCAACTCTATCCTAGTACGATTATACGTACGGTCGGCTATCTGAACTTATCCAAATTATAATCGAGGAAAAGGCTTCACTATTTGTATGCGCTGTCGGCATTCCACCCAAGGATGTAGTGGATAAGCTACATAGTGCCGGCACTCTCGTCATGAACATGGCTGGTCATCCGAAGCACGTCGCCAAGGCTCTCGAAGTGGGCGTTGACCTCATCTGCGCCCAAGGCGGGGAGGGCGGTGGGCATACGGGCGACGTTCCAAGCAGTATCCTTATTCCTGCATGCGTCGACGCTGTCAAGGGCCATAAATCGCCACTGACTGGTAAACCAGTCTATGTCGTAGGTGCAGGTGCCGTATATGATGGGCGGAGCTTAGCTGCAAATCTGATGTGGGGAGCGCAAGCAGTTTGTGCGCATACAGCACCATTTTTTTTATCGGGTATGACTGACATGTGGCGGTCAGGGGTTGGAACGCGTTTCGTCGCCTCCGTTGAAGCTGACGTGCCTAAACGTCACAAAGATATGATAATAAGTTGCGGATTTGATGACGCTATCAGAACTGTTATCTATACTGGACGGCCCTTGCATGTGCGCAAGACACCATACGTTGAGAATTGGTATGTCAACTTTGAATGCGTTTTCCTCGGTTTGTCATTGATACATGATGCTGTGTAGGGAGGGTAACAGGCAGGCTGAGATCCGGGAACTTACCTCGAAAGGGATAATTCCTCATAACCATGAGGTCGAAAGGCATCCTGAAATTCTTGTGGACGCCAGGTAGGATGAGGATGTACACATTGAATGTTAGTTTGACTCCAATTCTTTACAGACCATGGTTAATGGGAAAAGTCGCGGCTGTCGTCAATGATGTCCTACCAGCTAAGACTATCATAAATAATATGGTTGAAGAAGCAACACGGCTACTTGTGAATGGAAACAAGTTGGTTAAAGCTAATCCGATGTCAAAGCTGTAATATCTCAGATGTATACCTTATTTGACGTACTCTCGAGTATTTGATTTGGTTATCAGGCTTTTCGTGTTCCTTATGATAGGGTATACGAATACGATTACAGTCAACAACCTAACGGAAGCACGTGTAGGTACGGTCCCTGCATCTTTAGTATTGTACCCCTAGGTCGAAGTCGCAATTTGATCCCCCTTACCATGCATGTGTCTGGGAGACGGCAATATAAATGTTTTGACATGCTTTATGAACTGTAAGGCCCTCCGAGTCTGGTGCGGCTATTGAATGTGAACAAGCTGATTGAAGCCAAGGATTACCAATGCCTCGGTGTCCTGGAGTGTCGTGAGGACTCTTGGGAGTCATTTTCGCTACCCTTCCCAACCGCGATGGGAAAATGTGATGATTCGTTATTTAAGTATTACTTGTCTCGTGCTACGCGTGTACGGTGGCGCTAGTATACATAAGAAGGGGCACTACCCACTGTTAGACACATGTGGTGGTTTTTCCGGATGACATCGTGACTATTATATCGATATCGGTAGTGGGAGAAACTTGATCAGAGAAAATTATCTTGTGCTTAAAACACGATACGTTAGGTCATATGACCATGACCTAAAAGTTAAAGAGACAAGTTCCGTAAGAATGTCAATTAAGCAGGTGTACAATAAAACGGGCCGATATAAGAACTTGTCTCTTGCACTTTCCTTTTAATGCTCGCCACACGTGAGCCCGGTAAAAACATGTTGAATAACCTTATCCGCCACTGTCTTCACAGAAACGTCATGGACTGCTTTGGCCAGGTATTTAATCCAGTCCAAAAACAGTTCGATAGGAGTTCCCTATAACAGTTTCGTCAATTATATTTGACAATAATTCGAAACCGGAAATCCGAACGTGAGATTTTTCGTCGCGTCGGTAGATAAGAATCCCGTATACCCGACTGCCATATGTAACTTGGTGAATTTTAATTTTTATGATATTGTCCGGCAAATCGTGGTATAGGATAGCAGAGTAAGTCCCGATCTTTCTGGTTTTGCCTGTACCCGTTGCTTAATTACAGGCAATGGACCTAAAATTGAAAATGCTTACTGATAGACCACTCCTTGCCGTCGTTCGGCCGTTCTCCGTTGTAAAATACGTACACCTTTCCTGGTTCTGGGCTTACATTCACAGAAACTAGGTTACCCTTTTCCACTGCACTTGCAACCTCGGAAATGGGATTAATGTCGTCCAGAGATATTCTCTCCAAACAGCCCAACAACGTCTCAAGAGGAGAAGAGGCCTGAAGGGAAGGATCATGGTCGCAGATGTAGTCAAACGACATTTTAGAAGGTGCGTCTAGTTCCTTTAAAATTCCGATTAAGCTCTCTTGAAACTGTCCTGTCCACTTTTTTATTTCGTCAGCAACCTGTCTCGTAGTTTCTTCAAGACTTGGCTTAAAAATATCATCAGTATCTATCATAAGCCGATAAAAATTAGGGCGAACATGCACGCTCTTATCTTCCAAATAGATTATAACACCAAACTCATAGTCGTCGTAATATATCCCGCGAACATTCACTCTGATGATATTTTCTAAAAGGATGTATTGTAGAAGAGGGATCGTCTATCTATGGTAGACTCACCTAAACCGTGATCATTGCACCCATGAAACAAGGTACAGTCCATTCCCATCAATCTCTTATGCCTGACTTGTGTAAGCGCATTATTTAAACAAACGAAAACGAAGAGTGCGTCAGAGTCACTCACCAAAACCCCAACTTTTGCCATCATTCCACCGTCTTATTCTTCCCCGATCGTAAACGAACACCATGCCCGGTACAATCCTCTCAGGGTACTTGTCCACAACCATTTGACGGTCGACGGCTGTTTTCACTTCAGCGACGAAATCGATGTTCCTCAAAGGCACTCTGTCTAAACAGGATAGCGCGTCGTACTGAAGGTGATGCAACATGAGGAAGGTAGGTCGTATTGTAGTTTGTGGTTGGATATAAATTTGATTATCGACCAGCGCAGTGCTTCACTTACAGAAATCTACCAACGTTTCTGAGGCGGTGGCGCAGCGTACTAGTTGGTCTCTTGGTCTTGCAGAGGGTCATTTTGTTTCGTAACATGGTCCCCGACAGAGGCCGTGATGCCATCAAGGAAATATTGATAAAAACTTCGGACGGCACGCGGCAATTACCGAGAGCCTTTGCTTGACTTGTACAGATGGCTTTCTGAAGGGGGTGTTTTTTTTTGCCACTTTCTGTTTGCCATGTGACACATACTGGATGACTAATAAAATGCCTCCTTCATAGCTGAGCTGCTTTCCACTCCTGTGCAATGGCCACCAGTGCACAGCTCATATATGTTTGGCCATCTAATTTGATGGGATGTGTTTAATAAGTAGACCATCACAAACACATGGCTGAACCTTTGACCCTTGAGTAGACTTCCCTAGTCCCTCTCCACATCTTCTTTAATTCCTTCTGGTGCCTTACCACAAACTGTTGAGCAGCAAATGGATGTACACTACAGCAGCAATCCAGTGCTCATGGCTGCAGGGATGTGCATGAAGCAGTGATCCCATGCTCAGTGGTAGCTTTGTCCTGCCAAGGAGAGTAGACACTTACTGTAGTTCAACAGTAGAAGT
>JNHY02000124.1:0-39067 GCA_001691755.2 Amanita polypyramis BW_CC | reverse complement strand
CCATACTTTTTGGGGACATCAGGGGCATAGAGGACAACATGGTCCACAGAGGTGACAGCCGATGCCACTTCTGGGAGGAAGAAGACTGAAAGGTTGCCCAGGAGCCTTGCAAGGACTGGGGYAGCAGAGCCAAAGGAGGAACCTTCGACCATTCGGATGAGGGAATCAAGCTGGYGAGCCTGAAACTCGATGTTGAAGCAAATGTCCGCCTGAGAGGGGGCAGGCTTCTCAGGAGAGGCAAACTTAGACCTGCGAGGGGCAAGGGGGGCTGGGGGAGGAGGAGCCTCTGCCCAGTCCTGTTCAATTTCGATGTCAGAGCCTGGCTCCGAAATGGGTGCGCTGCGCGGCTTCTGGGATGGGGGGGCCATGGCTTCACCTTGGGTGTGATTTGACTCCGTCCGGGGTCGTTTATCATGTGCAGAGGGGCGAGAGCCACCAGGAGTACCACCAGAGTGAGAGGACATAAAGTGAGGTGCGATGGTGGTGGTATCAGATCAAGAAGTGATGATGACTAAGTAGTTCCCACTCATGGACAAACATTTTCATACGCCTCCAGTTGCTATGCAATACTTCACTATAAGTAGCCTTTTCTTATGTATGACATCTTGAGAGGTGTCTAGTCTTCTCTACATCGTTTACGCTGTATTACTCCCTTCCCACAATTGAATTGTGTTTTCTAGTCAAAAAAAAAAAAAGGAATCAAATTGACCAATACACGTAAGCGCAGGCTATTCCATGTCTGTAATGCCGTCGCCCTTCGACTCATCATGCATCACTACTAGTCGATGGGATTTAGCTAACACCTACGCTGGCTATGATGCAGTCGGTGTAAAGATTGTCACTGAACAGCACATCTTCATGTTGGTATGACTGGGTAGCAGATGAGATTTTGTAGAAAAACAAGTTATCAGTGTGCTCCTACCAGCGAATCATTTTTTTGGCTTAACACGGATGTCAGGCTATGGTTCCGTCCTTATGTAGGTGAGGAATTTGGGCAAGTCTGGACCACATGTAGGTGGGCTAAGTTATCAGGATGAGTCTACCCGGCGGGCCCTCTCTTCCGCCCGCTGTCCATGTCACTGGTGGTGTCTCTGTCGGGCATGAATTTTGAGAAGCGTAGCGTCCGCCAATTGCGGACATGCTGAAGAAGCATTCGTTGCGGAAAAATGCCCCGGCCAACCCCGATGGATTAAGGAGGGAGATCGGTCAGAACTAGGGCCGACTGGTACATCTGGCGCGGTTGAGGCACTGGCAATCCTGGGTATACGATACATGCTTACAAAAGTACAGGACTACATAATTGACAAGACAAAGTACAAGTGTTCTTACCAACCTCCTGCCCCCGCTGCTGGCCCAAAATTCTACAGTCATGGGATCAGCTATCCTAGTCCAGGTAAAAATATATATATATATATATACCGAGCCCTCTTGCCTTTTCGCCTCTGAATAGATCAAGAGTAATATAAGGAAGACTTCGTCGTTCTCTAGGGCTTTCCGTGACAAATAAAACGAGGGAGGCATTGTTTTTCGTATGAGGTGGGGACGAAAGGGAACAGAAAAAGTTCCGACGAGTTCCTTCTTCTCTGGGTCACTTCCAGTGTCAGTGGCTGTTAGAACCTTAAAGGGTGGTAAACGATTTTTGAGGGGGAGGCAAGTACATCATATATGTGTGAAATATGTACCTGCCACTCGTTCTTGCCGAAGCTGACTTGGTATTCTCTTCCGTGTGGGGACCATTTCCAATATCGCGTTCTCGTCATGTCCCATTTCTCAAGGCCATCAATGATGCTTTTTTACGTTACAACGTTTAATAAATATCCACCCCATAAGGTACTGGTGCATTATCATTGAAATACCCACGTTTGAATGGAGATGCGTTCCTTTTTCTTAATATCGGATATGGGTCTCCGGTGGGCGTGAACCTCGAAGTAGCGCTCTTTCCAGTTGATAGCACCGACGACTGGCGACTCGCCTGGAGGGGGGTTGGCGTCTTTGAGGATGGTGGCGAGCTTGCGATCCCAGAGACCGAAGGAGGTGGTGACGGTGTACACGGTTGAGCTGTCGCGGGTTACACAGATGTGGGCGTTTAGGACGTTGTTCCCTGTGTCGAAAAAAGCCTCCATAGTAAGAGAGTGTACCAGTGACCGGTGTTGGCCTGCGTTTATATTATTGGCAGCGCCGCTGTCAGCCACGGTGGTCTTAGCATCCGATGGAGGCGGATTTTGGATAGCAAGTGGTAAACTGTCAAGTGCAAGTGATGCATGTGGGCGATAACTGCGCTACAGAATACAACAATTTCTTCCTCCCTTACATTGTGCTGTGGTGTCTTCAGATACCTCGTCCTCCCCTCCCACGTCCCCTTCCCCTTCCTCTCCCTCCTCCTCCTCCTCCTCCCCCTCCCCGATCGGGCCTTCCTCTGCCCCGCCCACGCGTGTCTTCCTTCTTTTTCGACTTTGGCTTGGGTGCGTCGTCTACCAACAAGGTATCGAGAGGGAGGGCATCGGGGAGGATAAAGTAACGAATGTTATTGCCCCGTATGGAGAGTGTGTCTAGCGTTGTTGGGTCCCGGTTGCGGGCGGTCATTTTGATTGTTTTGAGGTGTGTGTTCATTTGCATGTCAACACCTGAAGTGTGGGTGAGTTAGAGTTGGTGGATGATGATGTGCTTGTAGTAAGTACCTGTGATTGTACCGTGTACGATTGAACCATTCTTGAGTTCAATCGTCACTGTCTCGTTGTTCAATTTCATCAAGAACCTGTGTAGGGTGAAGTAAGCATGCTATACAACATACTGGACGAGAGAAAGACGCACCTTACGAGCTTCATCTTCAATTTTATCCACACACGGACGAGGTTGTGGTGGTGGAGAGTTTCGGCGGAGATTGAATTTGAACTATATTAGGGCACGGGTTTGTATGGTTGTAAGTATGTATGTAGGCGTCGCAGATGTGGCGATTTGGAATTCAAAACTATGGAATGTGACTACAGAACCCAGGTTGAGATGATTATGCAGCAGGATGCAGCAGTGAAGACAAGGAGTAGGATAAAGGACCGCATATATTCTGTAAATGGTACCGGCGGCAGTTGAGTGACACGTGTGGGACGACGGCGGTGATCAACTCTCCTCCTGCTCTCATGTCCTCTGCCTCCATCTATAATGTGTGTTTCCCTTTTTCTTCCTCCCTCAGAACTGGACTCATCGCCTCGTAGCATAGGAACCTCCAGCCAACAGGCCCTCCTACCCAGCCTGGCCCTCCACCTCAAACACAGAGTCGACTCAACGAGGCCTTCGACATCATCCGCCAGGAACATGAACTTCTCATCAACGAAATGAACATCGTCCGCTCCCAGCGGGACGAACTCGAAAGCAAGGGTCCGTCCCCAACCCCCAAATTAATATCTTAGTATGACTTGACTGATAATACGTCCCTTACAGTCGCCGCCCAAGTTAATGAACTCAATATCATCCGACAAACCCTCTACGACCTTGAGTCCACACACAACAAAATCAGACAACAGTACGACGACGAAATCACACGTCTCCGCGCAGATATCGCCCAACAAACTCAAGCTGCCGCCCATGCCTCTCAACAGGCAGCGTCTCAACAAGCCTCACAGCCACCTACTATCTCGCAGTCTCAACCAGGTGCAACATCTCAGCCTCCACCACCACCACACCATGTACATTCTGCACAGGGCCTGCAAGGGGGTCCCCCGCCACCCTCGGTCGGTCGTCCAGGCCCAGGCCCAGGCGTAGGCGTTGTAGGTCTAGGGGGTCCACCTGGTCCGGGAGGTGCCATCCCTCCTCCCGGCGCCCACCCAGGTGCACAGCCCGGTCCTGTAGGGCCCGGTTCGGCGCCATATGCGGACTCGTACTATGCTAGGGAGCGGGCGGAGCGGGATCGTCCAATAGCGGATCAGAGAGAACCAAAGAGGCATAAGACTGACAGGATCAAAACGGAAAGGGGAGGCATGTCCCACCTTCTTCCGCCTTTCTTTAAATACTGACGCGGGTTCAGGTGTATTGAGCACACCCACCGGTGCCCCACTAAGCGCTGGAATCTCCGTCTCAGGACCTGGCCTAGCGCCTGTCCCTGGTGCTCCTGCTCCTTTTGTCCCCGAACGCGAGCGAGAGCGAGAACGTGAGCGGGAGAGAGAACGTGAACGCGAGAGAGAACGAGACAGGGATCGCGAAATGCTTCCTGCCGTTGGACTTCGTGACAGAGAGAGGGATCGCGAGCAGCGCGAACGGGAGAGGGAGAGAGAACGCGAACGAGAGAGAGTAGAGAGAGAGCGTGATCGAGAACGTGAGCGCGAACGTGAGCGTGAACAGAGGGAGAGGGAGCGAGAGAGGGAAAAGGAGAACATGATGGTAGGTATTACTGGGCCTGGGGGCATACATGCTCCTTCGGTTATTGCACCCGTTGCTAGCGTGGTCCCCGCACTCCCTCCACCACAAGGTAGGTTTATTATTACATTCTACCGTTCTGTGCCAATGATTAACAGTAGCGGTGGACATTTTCCCTGAAGAGTTGGATATAAACACTGTGCCACCCGAATACAAGAAAGATGGACAAGACTGGTACGCGCTCTTCAATCCTAAAGTCAAGCGAGTGCTGGATGTCCAGTTGGTGCACAATTTCATGCATGAGAGGTGCGTGTTTCGAATACAAACCAAGGTACTAACATCGATGGTATTTCTTTTTCCAATAGTGTTGTGTGCTGCGTCAGATTCTCTGCGGATGGCAGATATTTAGCAACAGGATGCAATAGAACAGCACAGATATATGATACCAAAACGGGCACGAAGACATGGTGAGTCACATCTACGTATGCTCATACGATTTGGAAACTCATCAAGTGGTAGTACCCTGTCCGACGATGCAGCCGGAAAGGCGGGAGATTTGTACATTCGCAGTGTATGTTTCAGCCCAGACGGCAAATATCTGGCTACCGGTGCAGAGGATAAACAGATTAGGGTACGCATATACTCATATCGATAGGGATTTCGATATTGATCAGGGACTCGTGCAGATCTGGGATATCAGCAAGAAGCGCATTCTCCGCGTGTTTGATGGACACCAACAAGAGATTTACTCGCTCGACTTTTCGCTCGATGGACGCTTGATCGTGTCTGGATCAGGCGACAAGACGGCAAGAATTTGGGATACAGCTAATGCAGATGCTCCTCCCAAGGTATGAATATCCATCTTTAGTCATAGCTAGGCTAATGAAAGATGGTGTTAGGTTCTTACCATCAATGACCCTGACTCGCTCAATAACGACGCGGGGGTCACCTCTGTTGCCATCTCTCCCAATGGACAATTCGTTGCTGCTGGCTCCCTAGATACTGTCGTCCGCATATGGGATGTGGCGACCGGCGCCCTTGTTGAAAGGCTTAAAGGACACCGAGACAGCGTGTATAGTGTGGCATTTACACCAGATGGCAAGGGGCTCGTTAGTGGAAGTTTGGACAAGACGCTCAAATTTTGGGATGTGAGTGGGTTGAATATGGCCACAGCTAATGGAACGAAGAGGAAGGATGGGTCTGGTGCAGGTGCAACGGGTCCTGGGACGCCTGGGCAGAGTGCGGTCGTGAAGAGGGATGGAGAGAAGGGTAGTCCTTGCACTATGAACTTCACAGGACATAAGGTGCCTTTTCTTTTCTTTGCGTGTCATCTTGGATTGGTTAAGTGAGTTCATGACACCGGTTTATATGTGCAGGATTACGTCCTTTCCGTAGCCGTCTCACATGACGGGCAATGGGTCGTATCAGGTTCCAAAGACCGCGGGGTTCAGTTCTGGGATGCGAGAACGGCAGCGGTGCAATGCATGCTGCAAGGCCACAAGAATTCTGTCATTTCGATCGATTTGAGTCCCATGGGAGGGCTGCTCGCGACAGGAAGTGGGGATTGGCAGGCGAGGATATGTCCGTGGCTTCCTTTTTTTCTTCGTGTTTGGATATAAGCTCAGCTTTGCTGATATTACAGGGAGCTACGGCCCACTATGAAACTAAAGCGATATGGAGAAGAAGAAAAACGAGTCATTTGATATCAGATAGCTCGAGAGGGGAACTTGCTTTCATGCTAGGTTATTCAAGTGCTGAACTTTTCTGTCCCCCCTCTTTTTCCCCCTTATTTGTGGTTTTTTGTTTTTGTACGCTCTTCTCTTGTTGTTAGCATTGTGTACATACATGTTATATATCGAACAGACAATTTATGTACAGCATGATGATAGGTCGATGCAAGGAGGTATTAAATATACCGGAATCACTCTGTAGCTGTAATAGCTGGGTGCGATGTTTTGTCCTTTTCCCAATCCTTGTTTGAGGTTAAAGCTATCTGAAACCCGTGAAGATGTACCTCTTTATCACAAAGGAATACCCATATATATATATCGTATCTACCACAGCATTAAGTGTGTTCCTGGTTGCTCAGTACTTTTACTCCAGAATCATAGCATCTACTCTGTTCAAGTTATCACTCGGGCGGGTTCTTTTGGTTGCAGGTGAACCAGCCAATGGTTGAGGGAAGCGTTCACCTCGAAGTTCTCTTGCTTATCATTACACACACACACGCACACATACAGTATATCCACTATTACGTTTGCTGAGCTCTCCGTCCCACCCAATACGAGCCATTTGGCCATTCATATTCACCAACACTCGTCTCGTGCATTTCAATGCTAACGCACAGTCAGATATCGCAGCGGGCCTAAATGTATACACACCTATAGCCTTCGTTAGGGTTCGAAGGGACGTTGTACCTTCCCTTGTCGTTGATGGAACACGGATTAACGAAATGTTCATGAAGGTGGTCAACGTATTCGAGAACATTACGCTCCATCGTCCCAGAAACGGCGATATAGTCAATAAGGCTGATGAACGTCAGCAGGTTCCTCAAGTTGAACGTGTTGGGCCTTTACCTCAAGTGAATCACATGCTCGCATAGCCCCACACCACCAGCATGAGGACACACTAAAACGCCAAACCTAGTGTTATATACTTTTTTATCGGTGGCTTTCCAGGACAACGTTCTGAATACGTACTTGGCGGCCATGAGCAACACACTCAACACCTCACTTACTCCCGCCAGTCTGCACGAATCAATCTGGCAGACGTCAATTGCTTCGGCTTGGAGCAATTGCTTGAAGACCATTCGATTATGCGCATGTTCGCCGGTAGCTACTCCTATTCCATGTGGTTTGAGAGCCTTGCGGATAGCAGCGTGCCCCAGGATGTCGTCTGGTGCCGTTGGTTCTTCAATGAACCTTATATGTATGTAGCTGTCCGGGACATGCGCTAAGGGCGCAAACACTTACCAGGGTTTGATCTCTTTCAATTTCGAAACGTAATCGATTGCTTGAGGGACGTCCCATACTTGATTGGCATCAATCATCAGTACGGAACCTGTCGGGCCAGCATTCTTTCCCTCAAGCTCTTCCGTATTCGGATCTCGGGGTTTCACTGAGGGTGGCAGATACTGCGGATTGTCAATGACGGACCGAATAAGTTTGCCGCGTCGCAGATCGTCGTCAAGGTTTGCCCCGACTTTCATCTTGAAGTGGTTGAACCCTGCTGCGAGTGCTTCTTTAGTGAGACGAGTGATCTTTTCGTCGCTGTAGCCTGTGGAAGTGTCAGGCAAGACGGGATGATGTAGGGGTGGACTGTTTACCAAGCCACCCTGCGGATGTCACGTATGCTGGGTATCTACCACGGCGTCATCAGTAACCCCGAACTCGGGGGATTGATTGAATAACGAAGTGTATGCACCCAAGGACTCGGACTTTGGTTTCTCGTTCTCTTTTTCCAGCCTCTTTCTCTTTCAGCAGTTGCAGTGCCTCTTCTTTAGTGATCGCATCTGATATATAGCGGAATGCAGTCGAACGGACAAATTCATCCTACAGCGACAATACCGTTAGGAAGCGCGGGATACCGCGTAACAGGACGAACTTGCCGGGGTCATATCCACAACCAACTTCCACAGAGGCTTGCGCCTCGAACGTGCATACATGTCCCAAAGGGCATTGTCGACTGCCGCTGATGCTATGTGGATGATTCCTTTTTCTGGGCCAATCCTTCGTCGTCATCATTGGTTAGTCTACTGATGCGAATGAAAGAACGTCGGTGAACTCACCATCTGAGCTGAGCATCGGCCATCAGATGGTCCCATGCCTTTCCCATGTCTGCGAATAGCTCTTCTGTATCCCTGCCGACTAGTCTGTTGGCTACTTCCTTGATCGCGAGGCAGACCTAAGGACGCATGATAGGCTCGATTACTACGGCATCAGACGAGTGATCGTTTACAATGTCTGTCCCGCGACCTGTTGTGAATGTCATTCCATGTCCAACCAGGTTCGTATCGGTGAACAGTGTCATATAGGCGGAGGAGTAGTCGCAGTCCGTGTTCCTAGTAGTGTACTGAGTAACGCCAGAACACGAGAGGAGAAACCGCGTACATGGCATCCGTCCCATCGCCGGTTAGTGAGGTAGGAAACCTAATGTCTACAAAATTCACCACATGTAGATGGTCAGCGAGGAAATACGATATACCATGAGTCTCGTATCCCGTAATCTTTGGCATTTCTAGTTGGCTAGAACTTGGATCCTTTGGCTACTGACAGATGCAGATGGTCTGGCGGGCCGGTCGGGTCCAGTGTCCCGGTCAATACTCATACTCATTCCATGTACTCAAAGTTGGGAAAACAGAAATGCAATAAATATGTCAAATGAATACCCCTCCCTATGTCGCCGTTAGCCCCACCGCGATTTCTCTTTTAAATACATATTAGATGTGGTATCTCCACGAGGGTATGGACGAAACCGTTGTCTCGGTCTCGACCCTACATCACTGAGCTGCTGTGAATAATAAGGATTGTCTTTCTCCTTGAGGTGAGGGCGCTGTTTCGAGGTCGATGATGTACAAGTGTTGGAAGTAGATGACGGAGCGAAGTCGATGTGGGTGCGCTTTGCCGAGGATTGAGCAGCTGACTGTTGCTCGTAGCGCTTTTTTTGTTGTTCGGCTTTGGAACAACGTCAGAGTAGGGCACGGAGGTCGCCATAGCGTCGCATGATTATGGGGTGCAGAGAGCAAAACGAGTTACGGTGATACAAGGCCCCGCCAAGTTGAGACGTTGGTTTGTTCAAATGCCGAAGGCGACGTAAGGTAACAACCAGAAATGTCATTTTTCTCGTAATGAAAAGGAGTCCACGTTCGGACGACGCCTGAGGAACGTACCAATATTGTCCGCAAACCATTCACCTCTGACATCATTAGGATCCCAGACATCGCGAGGGAAATTCGTGGCCCGCTCGTCGATATCGACGAATTCAACGAGTTTAGCATAAAGATGAGGATTGCGGAATGATCTGTTGGACATGAGGGAGTCGTTGAAATGTTTCGGATTTTCTACGTCTTTTTTCAATTCATGGAAATGGGATAGTTTTGTCTGCATAGTTCTAGGACATCAGACACGAAATGAGAGATTTTTAACAAAGGCGCACAGCTATAGCGGGGTCGCAGGGTTGCTGAGACTCTGGAGGGATGCCCCAGTCCTCGACGTCAGGTATCGGCGGCGGACGGAGAAGCCGACGGATGCGGGATATCTCGTCTGTAGGCTCGCGCGAATTATTTCGACTGCTGGGGGACCCAAGATCCATCGGTGAGGACGATCCAGAACGCGGGGGTAGTGCGACTGGGCTCTCCCCCGTTGGCTTCGGCAAAGCATCGTGTGCAATATCATCGGAGATGTGAGCCCGCGTTTGATTTTTCAGTGAGACCGTCGACCGCTTAATAATCACTTGAGATTTGGATATTCGTCGCGCTGTAGAATCAATTAGTTAGAGACGGAACGGGGAAACGGGGGTGGAATGAAGACGCACACTCTGAAGTTTTATGGCTCGTCTTCAGTGACTTATCCTAACAGAGACGCAAACGAACGAGGCAACAAAGAGGGAAACGGCTACGCATGAAAGAGCAAACGAAAATTCTCACATTTGACGTGACAATCTCCTTGGTGGGCGATTTTTCTTCTGATTCGCTCTGCGAGTCGTCTCCGTATGCTACGAGACCTTTCATGGAGACTGAAATTAGGCGATGGGTCGCTGTGAAGGACACACATACCGCGCATTTCAGGTCGGAAGTGACACGTGTGGTGGACGATGGTGGTCCCGAGAGAAACACCCAGCTTCAAACTCCGCCAATGCTCCTTCCTCTCCACTTTCTCGCCCTTCTCTGGCTCCCACTCTGGTCGTTGGTCGTTTCGTGCTCAAATGCGGCCCAGGAAGACGTCGTCAAGCATTTCTTCTCAAAGAGTGACGGACAAGGTGGAACTGGCTCAGGTCATACAAATAATTGGGCCGTGTTAGTCTGTGCCTCGCGGTATTGGTTTAACTATAGGGTCTGTGACCTGTCCGGATTTGACCACCCATTCTTATGATACGTTCTACCTAGCACATGGCCAATGCATTGGGAATGTAAGGCCGCTTGAGTCTCGCGCATACAACTAGCCTTAGCCGATGACGACAGGTATCGCACCGTCAAAAGACTGGGCATCCCAGACTCAAATATCATTCTCATGCTAGCTGATGATGCATCGTGTAATGCACGGAATAAGTTCCCTGGCAGCGTGTATGCTAATCCAGGACGTCACTTGGACTTGTATGGTGATAATATAGAAGTGGACTATCGAGGTTATGAAGTCACGGTTGAGAATTTTATACGTGTTCTCACAGGTTCGTCCTCGGGTCTACATTAGCTTGTACTTCAGATAATAACTCGCTGGAACAAGGCCGTGTGGACCCTTCGGTTCCTCGGTCCAAGCGTCTACTAACGGACGAGCGATCTAACATCTTTGTATACATGACCGGTCATGGCGGAAACGAGTTCCTTAAATTTCAAGATAACGAAGAAATCAGTGCCCACGACATTGCTGATGCCTTTGAGCAAATGTACCAAAAAAAACGGTCAGTGTCTTGCGTTCTCACCCGGCCACGTTGCCTACATGCCTCTTCTACACCAGGTATAATGAAGTTTTCTTCATGATTGATACATGTCAGGCAAACACGATGTACACTAAGTTTTATTCTCCCAACATCCTAGCCACTGGCTCGTCCATGCTCGACGAAAGCTCTTATTCGGCAAGTTATCATATTACGGTTTATTTTACCGTAGCTGACGTTTTACCGATGCAGTATGCGAATGATCAAGATATTGGCGTTGCCGTTATTGACGCTTACACCCACTACGTCCTACAATTCATGGAGGCAATTAATAAAACAAGCCAGAAGACCATGAGAGATTTAGTGAGCTTCATCACCTTTCATTTCCGGTTGCTTTCTTTGACGTTCCTTGATATAGTTTAACTCTTACGACGTGGACAAGATCGGTTCACATCCGGGTGTCAGAGATGATCTTTATAAGCGGCCATTAGACCAGATTTTGATTACAGACTTTTTTGGTGGTGTCGCTCAAGCAGTCGTCTCCGGAGATGAATCTATGTCCCCTCCGGATCCTGCACCGATGGAGGACATTCACGAGGAAGCAGAAATGAGCCCGGGACGACATCTTAATCCATCTATCCCGGTTGCACGGACCGTACAACTGCCCCCGATTTCAGGGACACAGCCCGACAAATGGAGAGATGTTCGAGCCTGGGTTTCCCTATGCCTCGTCGCAGTACTCGTCACATGGGTGAGCTGGCAAGGGAAATAGACGCTGATGAGACACTCCTTGTGGGTTCGTCATCTTCATCACTTTATTAAAAGCTACCTTACTTCTTTCCCTAAATGAATACCTGTGATCAAGACTGACAACGAATCCCGATCTTAGGAATTGCGCATCGCAACGGCCCCGCAACGTCAGGCTGTTGCGTCAACATCTACCTGGCGAAGTATTTTTAGGCGCCGGATCTGCTACGATCTGCCATCCTACTGGCAATTACTTTCGGTCCGAGTGTCTAGGATGCATCACATCGGCCCTGGAATTGGATGTGAGGAAATGGCATCTCTGCCGTTATCTCGGAGGCACATGTGCAATAGTGATAGCGCACAGCCTCGCGATGGCCTCCTCAATGACCGGGAAGCGCAGACACCCCCCAGAACTTTTATAATTTAGAATGAACTGGAAGGGTAATGTTCAATACGGATTCAATACGGCAGTTCTTGTCTGTTCAGGAAAACCCTCGAGGTCACTGATCGTCTCGTGATCTTGGCGTGATGTTTGTCGTTACGGGCTTACGTAGCCACCAATCTATCGGTCTCTTTACATTGAACCAGAGTGGTCGACATATTATTCCTTCTTGCCAAGTGTGGACTAGCACCAAAAGAACGCAGCGTGGCTCCTGATCTTCCACTTGTTATTGATGCGCCAAAGTTTTCGCCCGGGATGCCCCAACTGACATCGAGTCTCGCTTAACGGGCTGATTCGGGGTGACCATAATATCGTCAAGGCCTCGTCTTCGGCTTCCATCCGCACATTATCGGCTACCTATTTGAAATAAGTAAGGCTTATTCCATCATTACGTCGCGTGACTTCGTTTATTCCATACCGCCACCGTCATACATCGAACTTCTTGAAAGTATCCACGCACGCCGCTTGTTGGATCTGACATGTAGAATATGAAAAGCTAGTATCATCATATGCAAATGCGCACGAAGGCTGCTCATTCACGAAACACACAGTACATACGCCCTGAGTGTCGTTCCAGTGCTGTGGAAAGGGATTAGCAAGGTATCAGGTCCACGGGTAAAGGTTGATGAGGACTCCATAAGGCGTAGTGATTTCCCCAAAAGTGAAGCTCATGGCAAAGTGCCTTATTCATCATCCGTCCATCAATCATAACTATTGCCAGAATACACACAAGGTACCAAGCCCTCTTGGAAGGCGAGGCTGTTCGAGGCTCAGACTTGGGTCTTATAGGGCTGCCGACTCGAACAATGGAGGCATCTAGCACACAGCTCGGCATATTGGCAGCTGTCCGGGTTGTATTTTAACAATATGACACTGGTATCATGGGCGTCCCGGACGGGCACACATACACACACACGTACGTACACCATATGTCAAGGGCCGTGGTGGTCTGCGAAATCTCGACATGTCATTAAGATTGGAAGGGTGTACTATAATAATTGCTGAGATAGCAATGATTACTTTATTTGCCTAGAATTAGCAATGGTATGCGCCATAGATCAAATTTCATATCCGCCGACAGCGGCTAGCGCTGTAACTCTGGTTAGTACTTATAATCCTGATAGAAAGCCTTTCATCTGACAACGGCGAGTGTTTATCTTTGGGCATTCACAGATATCGAATCCTGTTGAATGCGCCCAGATAACTAAGAATGTACTTTGGATTATCAGGTGGAAGGAGGGGCAAAAGGTTTCATAACAATCACCTGATCAGCGTGTAAAGCTATATTTCGGGTGGAGTTTAGGCGTTTTAACCATCTGCCGAATTTCAAGAGACCGCTTGACATACGTGGAAGAATATAATAGAAGACTCAGAGAAACTAGGTCACAAATATTCGTTGCTGGCCTCTCAGTTTCAGGTTTCGGGGGGGAGGGGTGCGGAGTACACATACTTATCGTGTGTATTATACAGTCCGTGCGGGTTTGAATGTCCGTGGATTCGGACGCTGTTCCATAGCCCAACTGGGCCACCTGCTATTTCGGTCACCAGTGACCCGTAGAAGCCGGTGTTCTTGGACGCTCAAACACAAGGGTTGCGAAATATATATCAGGATCAGGACAAGGGGCGCACCGGTAAATGGACGTGGCTTTTTTCTGACGATGGCTTCGCGATGATGTCTGTGATGTGTCCGAGGTCTCTGCAGACCTTTTTCGCACTGAGGGAGGGGTGTGTCTTGCTATATAAGATTAATGCTTTTTTTAAAATTTGGTAAAGGCTCTCAGAGCCCTGTATTTCCGCCACCCACTTATTCAAGTTGTGGTATAATTTTTTTTAATTTTATTTTTTTACGAATTCCTGCCTTATTTAAGTAATACCGGCGGCAACCCATGAATTAGGTACAAATGAGTTTATTGGAGACCCACTGACACCTGGTTTTTGACTCCGCGCACTCCCCGCAGGACCTGATAATTGCTTGGCCAAATCTCCGGTAACCTCAATTCGACCTTATATAAAAAAGCTTTGTGGTCTCGGTCCCCTCCTCCCCACCCTTACATCCCTCTTTCCCTGTCCACCGCATCGACCTGAACCCTGCCTTTTGAAGGATAAACTCATTATCCCTAGGGCATCCGCTGGTTCCTGCAACGACGCTGGGCTCAGTATCATGTCAACGAGTCAGGTTTATAGTGTGAGTTCGGGTTTTCTCCTTGTTGTACAACCGTCTTTCCACTTTTGGAATGCGCACACACAACTCTTGTCGCTTTCCCGTTTTTTTTCATTACCTCACAGCCGCGCGAGATCATCTGGATAACCTTTCTACTTTCTTCCGTTCATGACGGGCATTCAATTTAATCTGATGACATATGAATGTTAAGCGACAATTATAGCACAGATCTCTGCAAACGGCTCACCCGCAAATGACACCTGTAATCCGTGGCTGCCATCCGAGGCTTCAGGAGTCTTTTGACATCATTCGCCAAGAAATGGAGGCCACAACCGTGGAATTAGAAAAACTGCGGACGCAGCGGGACGATTACGAATCTAAAGGTAAGCGATCTCTAGAGGACGGATGTGAGCGAAGCTATGCTCGTCTCATCTACGTAAAAACATCATTTTTCGAAAAACGTGTGCCGATACGTCTTATTTTAAAAATCCAGTTAACGCGCAGTTGCACGAGCTATCCCTTATGCGTCGGTCGCTTTACGAACTCGAGAGTCAACGTGTCAAGTTTCGACAGCAATATGAGGAAGAGGTTAGCCGTCTACGGTCCGAAATATCTCGTTTTCAAACGCCCGGAAACGGTAGCACGCATAGCATAACCCCTAACGGCATAGCTTCCACTGATCCCCGCAATAACGGAAGAGATCGTACGCGTCCCGAGCGGGAACGGGGAGCGACAGCGCAACCACACGGCAGGGTGATCGATCCGGAAAGAGAACTGGACCGCCTCACAGACCATCGCAGTGCTAAGCGCTTGAAGTCGCGAGCCGATCAGACCGCCGAAGAAGAGTCTCCAACACGCAGGGGGTCTCCGTTGAAGCAGTTCGCAACAGATGCGGTGGGAACACCTGGTCTTAGGACGTCCGTTTCGCCCAAATCCGCCATTCCGTCATCCGCAGATTGCCCTACCGGAACTCGCCCGCATCAGTTCTGCGATTCGAAAAGTAATTTCAGTTGGTCCGTTGTACATAATCCAAAAGTTCCGAAAGTGCTTGATGTTAAACTCCTCCATACGTTTACACATGGGAGGTATGTTACTCGTCTTGAAACTTTCCCTCCCCTCCAAGAGAATGTTCTTAATCAAGGGATACTACTCCTATTTAATTTGTTTCAGTGCTGATGATGAATTCTCATGTTGTCATTTACAGTGTAGTGTGCTGCGTACAATTTTCCCCAGACGGCAAGTACGTCGCGACAGGATGCAACCGTTCGGCCCGCATATACGACGCCAAGACAGGCCAACAGAAATGGTAAGTTTCTAGTAAACGCCACATCGGCGAAGCAATATGGCATGCTTACGAGTTTTTTGCCCTCAATATTTGATCCTCACGTGCACTTGTGAATGCCTTTATGGATGACAGCTGTTTGGTAGACGACGGCGTGGCTGGGACGTCCGGGGATCTTTATATTAGAAGCGTGAGGTTCAGCCCTGACGGGAAGTACCTTGCTACGGGAGCTGAGGATTGCAAAATCAGGGTAAGTATTATCAACTTCTCGCGGGCTGTCATGCCCCACCCCCCCCACCCCCATGACCGCTCCACGTTCCTGTTCCCGTGTCGGGATACTAATTGACATATCTGTTGACATCAATTATGTTGCAKAGATCTGGGATATCGCCAAGAAGCGAATATGGACGGTTTTCGAGGGGCATCAGCAAGAGATTTACTGCCTTGATTTCTCGCGGGATGGGCGGCTGATCGTATCCGGATCTGGTGATAACACAGCACGAATTTGGGATCTAGGAGGAAAAGAACCAAAGGTGTTCACCGTCCCTCAAAGTGACGAAGGGGTGAGCGCGGGTTCAGACGCGGGAGTTACTTCTGTGGCGATCTCACACGACTCACGGCTTCTCGCTGCCGGCAGTTTGGACGCAATTACTCGCATCTGGGACGTCGCGACGGGTCGACTCCTAGCGCGACTTCGGGGACATGCCGATAGCGTCTACTCTGTTGCCTTCTCGGCCGATGGCCGAGGACTCGTCACGGGCAGTCTGGACAAGACTCTCAAATACTGGGATATCAACCCCATCTTGCAAAGAGTACAACAAGGCCTAAATAATAATAATAATAATAAGACAGGCGCAAGCAAAAATGGTAACACAACTTTAGACATCTCTGAAAAGCCCGTGTCGTTGCCAAGCACGATCAACTTTGTAGGACACAAGGTAAACAAACCATCCTGTTACCATTTTTAAACGCGCTTGTGAATTATTGTTGTTATATGAAACGTGGCGGCTGACTTTTTTTTTTTTTTCCTTTTTTTTTTCCTTTTTTTTTTTTTTTTTTCAAAAAAGGATTTCGTCCTGACGGTGGCTGCTTCCAAAGACGGAAATTGGGTCGTGTCCGGATCGAAGGATAGATGCGTTCACTTTTGGGATGCTCAAAATGGGAGCATGCAATTGTCGTTGCAGGGTCACAAAAATTCCGGTTGGTCACTTTTCACCTCCTTCAGCGTTCGATGAGAAGGGTTTCTAAGCAAGTTTATCTCTTCAGTCATTTCACTGGATTTGAACCCTGCTGGCGGCTTGCTGGTGACGGGAAGTGGTGATTCTTTCGCTCGGATATGTACGTGTCCACTATGCTTTCTCACACTGGCAGGGATAAACGTTGGTGTCGTTACCAGGGACTTATTCATACAGACCTCAGATATGACTATGCACATAATGATTCACAATGTAACTAATCGCACTACACACACATGTACATACACATTGATTATAGCACAGAATTTCGAGGCTTAATCGTCCCCTTGGTTTCCATTGACTTTATTTAGTCAATCCTCGTGCCGTTCTGGTCCACACACCATTCCAACCTTGCGCAAGGCGGTTCGGTTCCTGCGGGTTCGTCGCCCGCATCTCTGACCAACAATGCAACGACGCCGTGGGCGGGCACCCTGTGAACATCAATAGTCCTAACCGCAGTACCATTGTCGGTATGAGTCCAGAGATCCTGGATCACACATGAGCGACATTAAATCTGATCATGTAGTAGGCGCAGCGTACCCTGACATGGTATTGACGTCCTGCACGAATCCAGGGTGATTCAGTCAGATTGAAGGACATATCAACGGGGTGATCGAGCACGTTAATCTATCAAGCTGTATGATTCCGAGCTGGTAAGATGTAATGTAGTTTGATGACGCACGAGCATGAACACGGTTCCATTCTGTGTTTGTCCACTCCAGTATTGGGCGGGGTGCGTAGAATTGAACGTCCAATCGGGCTGTGCAAGATATCAATATCAATAGCACGGCGGTGAGTAGAAAATACCCAGGACTCACGTTAATTCCCCATCTGAAAGGCGTTACGGCTGTTCCAACTACGGGGTCCTGATTAATTGCGATAAGCTCGGAGTTTTTCAGGATCTCCAGAGATTCTCGTGAAACTTTTGATAGCTGGGGTGCTTCCATCAGAATAAGGAGTTATCTGCGATATCATTGGCCCTGCTCACGTCTGTGCCCTATACAAAAACATCAATCTCCATGTCTTGCTCTTCGGATATAAACTCACAATTAAAAGCGGTGATTTCATCAGCGCCCACGCGGTAAAGTGTGTTTTTGATTCTTCATGATTGAGATCGCCGTTTCCACTGCACCGCAATACGGTTAATTGGTTTAGGGCACAATTTCCCAGAGACGTACATTTCGAGCTGGTTTTTTTTTTGTTAGTTTTAGATACACGGACATTGTGATGGAAGACTTGCCATATCGAGATCGTTGTGGCCATAGAAGTCGCTTGCCCAAGTATAGAACGAATTCCTGCCATTGACGGCTTAATCATTTTATCCCGCATTAAAGGAGATATAGCAACGAACTGATTGATGATGCTAGCGACTGAGCGCCACGTTGGCTCTGACAAACTATTAGAGACAAGTGATTCGACTTGATCGGTTCGACTCACCAATATCGTCTGTAGTCTTTACGTCACAATATATTAGCATGCCTCGTTGTTCTGGAATGAGATACACACACACACACCCTCCAACTTTGTCCAAATTGCCTTGCCCAGAGCCAGGGTTCTTCCTTGATATTGCTTGGTTAATGGAATACATCCGGGAAGGAAAATGAAATAGCCCACGCGACCCCATTGGCAAAGGGAATAAAAGAGAGGTGATTTTCCGGATGTTATGCTTAAATCCGCAATGGCATCTGCCATTCGTTTAAACTCTGGGAGTTGTTAATAAAGAAATTTGAAATTTGTAGCACCTGTGCTTACTTCCTACCATGCCTTCCTTTATTATCTCATCAAAAGGAGCTGAAACAATTCAGTTGAATAAGGTGCGAATACTGCGCCACCAATCTTACCAGCGCAGTTGTCGTATCTGGGCTCCCACGTGAATTGTATTCAGCGATGCATAAAGATGATACATACTTCAGATAATCAAAACCCCAATCTTGAAATAATTTAGCATCCCTAACAGGCAACAAACATCCGTCAAAATTCGCCTTACAGAACGTTCTTGGCTTACCTTGCTTCGTTCTGAAATGAACCAGGGTAGAGAGCGCATGTATACCAGCCCGAATCGCTGTACTGCATAGTGGATTATATTCGATCAAAACGGTGTAGGACTACTTCGCGGCACGACACTTACGATACCTGCCTTGCTGCTAATGCCTCAATAACGGAATCACGTATGAGGGCTGAAACACGCACAATCCTAGAGAGTGTATCTGATCCGTGAGGTTCTTCATTCCCGAAGGAAAACGTGCTTTGTCTGTGACGACATCATATTTGGAACGTGCCAAATAGGTGATACGCACTGGCCACAATATTGCCTGATCCATCGCGCTCTTTCTCCGAGTAACAATCGTCAATATTCACGTAATTGTACCCTGCATCCTGTCTCAGAAGTAGTGGTCAGCGTCGTTCTGATCGGATATGCAAGGAGTCTGACCGCAAGTCCGAGGGATTTCATGAGATTTGCTGATGTGAGGACAACATGTTCGTTAATGTCACACTGAGAGGAAAGTATTAAGATTTAATAGAGGCATGAGCTCATGCGTTCATAACATACGTGATAAGCATTCCAAGCTAGAATCAAGGGATAATGATCAGTGAGTAGCTAGCACACGTGATCAACGTACTATTGAATCCCAAAGCTAGAGGAAAAACATCAGAACACATTCAGGAGAGGGGCGATAGAACTTACCTGGGAGTCTGCCGACAGCCTTATCATGCTCAAGGTAGTTACCGTGACGAACGGGAGCATAAAATATCAGTGCAGCGGCAATGGCGGCCACGACACATGTTGTTACAAGAATAGTGTAAGGTGTTAATACAAGCACCAGCTGCCATGTGGATAACTTTCTGCGCCAATGGCCTGGGCCAGAAAAACAATTAACCGACGAAGGTTGAGGATGGGAAAAAGTACCATTGTCGTGCGTATCTCCCACAGAGGGTTCGGCGATGGCTATTGAAAAAAAATAATAATAAGCAAAGATCCAGGGTAACGTTGGGTCACGGACCGCCGTACTGACCACCCCCTGTCGTTTGTGCACATTAGTCGCACGAAACAGATGACATGGACAGGGTGAGGATGAAAGTACCTGCGGGGTGAAGTGGTCGGCGTTCGTCTTGGCTATCTGGAGCAAGATCTCCGTCGAATCGAAGCACTGGGATACGTAGGATGTAAGTGGGACTTGGACAATGTAGCGGAGCTTGGGGATGCTGGTAGTACCTCTGCTCATATTTCAAGTTGATGATGCTAAGGTGGCCCCTTCTTAGGTGAAGATGCGACTGCTGGAAGACGCTGGTACTTACTGAAATGCAGTCTGGCACGCTCGAGGTGATGTTCCCCGCACGCCGGCTGTCGCGCTTACTCCGGCTCTCTTGCTGACACAAATTCACGTGACGAGGACAATAGCACCGCTTGTGACGTGACGAGCTGTGACTTGCCCCTACACCCGATCATGAGCACGTCCTTGGAGGGCGCAGCAGAGCAAGAAAAGCGCTTAGAAAGCGCTCGCTCACTGGTGGACGCACTTGGAAAGGCCGACTTGAAGCTCAAGTCCAATGCTGCAGAGTTCCACACAACCAAACTGGAAATTGATGGTGAAGACGTTATTCTAAAGGACCCCGCCATTATCGCGTCCGACGTTGCTGCCCAATTGGTGCGCTTCTAGTCATATGAGTCTTGTGTACGATGCTATATCTCCTAGTCATTTCTCAGGAAACTCAAGTTCCAGTACTTGGAGCAAAACGCGAAAGACAAGTATGTCAAGACAATTGTCAGCGATATTGACGATGCCCCAATGGTAACGGCCGACGACAATAATGAACTGTCTGCCAAGAACGAGCAGAAGAAGGAAAAGCTAAGAGAAGCTAAAGTTGGTTTGGCGCAAGTCCACCGCGACATCAGGACTTTGGCACCATTAGTCGAAGAAGGTATGGTGGACATTACAACTTCGATGACCATTTGTTCATACTCGAAAGCTCCTCAGATTACAACAAGATCAAACAGGCAGCTGAGAGAGCCAATGTGCTTGCGCAGAAGATCATAGACGCCAAGTTGTCGTTGACGCGGCTCAGGCAATCCCATCCCCACCCACGGCTGACGATACCCATGGCTGATCAAAGGCTCACACAACAAGTCGAACAAATGCAAAGTCTGAACGACGAGGTTCAAGACATTTCAAAGAAGATTCAAAGTACAAGAGAGAGCGTCAAAGAAGGTGGCCTTGAATTGGAGAGACTGAGGGTGGAGAGGGCGGAGGCAGAGAAAGCCGTCAAACTTGCCAAGGTAGATGAGGATGATGGAAAACTCGTACCCCTCTACGATTGGTAAGTCATTGTCCACTGCGTCAAGAAGGACTGAACTGATTCGGTTTGGGTTTATCAGGTACACGGCATCTCTCGCACTTCATTCCTCCATCCATGATTTGCACCACTCTCATACCCCATCCGAAAATGAACTTCGCCTAACATACAATGTTGCCCCTTCCCCATCTGAGAAGCCTATCTTGATTACGATAGCCCTTATTTTTGCCCCGGACACGCGGCATCTAGCTGCAGTTCAGGTGACGGGGTTGGACGAACTGGGTGTGGACGTTGAAGAAGTAATTTATACCCATATACAGACTAACGACGTACATAACCTTATCTCTACTATTCTTTCACATGTGCGAGTTAGTCTTGCGTTGCAGGCGGCGTAGTTGAAAATACATTTCGTGTGAAGTTCACCAACTAGTAAAGCCATCCACATGTCCACCGCTCAGAAAGGTTTACCCACCGGCCTTTCACTTGACCTGGGAAATATTAAAGGCCTCCAACGTCGATATCAAAGAACAGTGGAGACATTCATGGACTATACCTAATATGTACCCTTCTTACAAGTCATGCGAGACCGTAATGTATATAAAACTGCTTCTCGAACCACCGCGTTCAATTCCGGAAGATGTGCAACTTCCAGAGCATGTGCTAACAAGCGGCCCGCTGGAGTCCCGTAAGTACTGTAACGTAAGTCCATCACACTAAATACTCGCTTCTGCTCCTCTGCTCCAACTGGCTCCAAGTTGGTTTCCAGATGCTTTCTGCGACGTTCTTCCCGACTGCTGTAGCGGCTCTGTGGGCGGTAAGTTACCCATGGAGCCGTGTTCAGGCCCTGAACAATGGTGTGGCGAGGTTACCGAGTAAGAGAGATTTCGGTTTTGTTCGGTGTTGGCTGATCCACTTTGTGCACTTTCCATTCTAGTTCTGGGGTATAACAGTGAGTGAAGCGTGTTTTTTGTTCTCTTCCGAGACTTTGGTGGATTCTGATTAAAAAATTGGTACAGCGTGGAATGGTTTTCATGTATGGTTTCAAACCTTTTGTTTAATGGCTGTCTATGGAACCTTGCTATTAGTGTAATATCAGTGAGGATGTTGTTTATAACCAAGCCCAAGCTATGAAGTCATTGGGGCTTCTGGTATGTGCTATTTTGATTTGATGCTTCTTTCAACAACGAGTACTTAGGATGTTGGCTATACCTATGTCAATATCGATGATTGCTATGCTGAGAAGAATAGATCAGCGAGTGGTGATATTGTTGCTGGTATGGAATGTAAACTGAATGAATACGTCGTCCTCCTAATTCCAAATTTAAAACGTATAGACAAAGTCAGATTTAGTAGCGGAATGAACGCACTTACGAACAAGATACATGCTCTTGGTTTGTAAGCATCTCTCAACGCTACCTTTTTATTCATCAACTAATGTATATATGGCTTATTAGCAAGACAGGTATTGTAAGTGCATCGTTTTGCACACCTAGTCCTCGAGTGTTTACTCCTTTTGGTCGTTCGCTAGTATAGCGACTCGGGCTGGTTTACATGTGGAGGATACCCGGGATCATTCATGAATGAATTGAGGGACGCCAAGACGTTCCAAGATTGGGGTTTTGATTATCTCAAGTAAGTTTACGAGTGACTAACCACGCGAGGCAACTGAATGAAGCACGCAATTTTTGGTTGGTAGGTACGATAACTGTGCAAGTAAGCTGGGTAACCCGCTGTCCATTCTTGTCTGAAATGAACTTGTTGTTCAGTCCCGTATGACGACATTATTCGGCAGGGTATCGTCGGCAGTGAGTACTTTTGGCTAAGAGATATCGTAAAATTACTGATGACCGTCAGAGTACCAACGTATGGCTGATGCACTTGCGGAGCTGTCGCAGATGACTGGGCAGCCACCCTTCATATTTTCATTGTGTGAATGGGGTTTGGTAAGGACATTCTCCAACGATTTCCAGACCGTTCTCTTCGCTAAACAGGGTTCAGAGTCAAGTATGGCTGTAAGAGTCCTGATTGACGCCAACCGGGTTCGTTCAGCATTAACGGGTAGCTTCTTGCTTGCAGTTGGGGTGCATCAATGGGGCACAGTTGGAGGGTAAGCGAATGATGCGATTTGTCATTTTCCGGCTGACTCGGTGTGTAGACGACTAATGACATAAGCCCCAACTGGAGTTCACTCGCTTCTATCATCAACTTGTTTGTATCTCTGCATAGCATGAGAGAAGAGCCCAAACTCTGATGAATAATTAGCAACTCTTTTATCACCCAAGCAACGGATTTCTATGGACGCAATGACATGGATATGGTATGTACTGCATGCATTTTTTTAAAGACAATTTGTTTATATGTCTCTCCCGTAGCTGCAACTGTGTGTACTTGGTGGATAGTATGTATAGTTCGACTGACTCATTCAGACCATCAGCGGTAACGGTGGCTTGTCGTACGATGAGGCAAAGTCGCACTTCACGGCCTGGGCTCTGATGAAGTCTACGCTCCTGGTAAGACTTATATAAAGTCATTCCTGAACCACGACTGACCCAATTCTCAGATTGGAACAGATGTGCGTTTAAAACTTGATGATGATTGCATTCGATATTCTGACCCACTTCTTTACGGAAAGCTGACTAGAATAACGCCTGACGTTTTGGGAATCCTGAAGAACGCGGAAATTTTGGCAATTAACCAGGATCCTGTCGTTGGGAAGAGCATCTCGCCATTCAGATGGGGCTTCAATGTTAGTTCCTAACTTTTCGGGTTCAATGCAAATGCATGGGTAACATTTTGATAGCCGGATTGGACGAGTGATAGTAATCATCCCGCTCAGTACTGGAGTGGTCCGTCGCAGAACGGAACTGTGTTTATGTTGGTCAGTAGTTCATATATTCTTTCCGATGGTTACCTCAAGTGAAACCCTTCCCTGTACAGCTTAACGTTCTGGATCAGCCTGCGGACATGCTCTTCAATTTAACGGAGTCTCCATGGATTCGTGCAGGACGCCAATACTCAGTTAGGGTAAGGAGTTTATTCCAACTTACAGTCTGGAGTTTTTTTTTTTTTTTGACGTGACGGTATTGTTTAGGACCTTTGGGCACATACTGATAATGGAACAGCCGTTAGAAATTTCACAGCGTACAATGTGCCTTCACATGGCGTCGTCGCGCTCCTACTCAAAGATGCAGGGGATGAACTGGCGGGTATATACCCGCCGTGCGTTTTGGTTTCGCAATGTACCGATCAGAATGGGACCCGTATTGGTTGATTGGAAACTTTTGAGTCAGACTGCTACTGAGAATTTATATAGCGGCTTTCCACATGTACACTGTCATTAGTGATTACTAAGCATACTAGAGGTTGGACCGAGCGTGTGAAGATCGTGGGCGCATCGCTCCACTGAGTCATGTTATGAATTACCATCCCGACATATTTCCATATAAGGTAAGGAGGCGTCGGGGCCGCCATCTAATTATAACACGTGCCAAGTGAACTCCGCGACACATATATAGTCAACTCGTGTTTGCAACGATTCTCTCTCTGTGACCCTAATCCTGACATTGTCCAGAACTTGAAATATGGTTGCGTCAAAACCAGTAAAGGCGGCAAAATATACTTATGCAGAACGTGAGTAGTATACTAACCCACTGCGAGACACATTGCGTCAGTAGACGCTGACCGACTGACGATGGTCTATCGTCGCGGTGCTGTAGGCGTTCTGCAAGCATTCTCTCAGGTTCACAAGAAACATAGGAGGCATGGAATCCATATGGCTACATTGCGTGCCCAAGGTTTTTCAGTAGTTCACCTTCACGTTACATGACCCATCCTCATTGCATTGCATACGCACAGTGAAGAAAAACGCACAAGCTCAGCAAGACAAACTAGGCCCCCAATGGCCTAATTGGGTTACCAGAGCGGTGCATAAACTGGTAAGCCTGCACTTTTCTTGCGTCGCAGGCCGTTTGAAACTCACTTTACAATGACGTATAGCAAGATGAAGGTATTTTTGCTGCGGACGCGCCTGGATCCGTCGTAATGACTCCTACCGGAAAGAAAGCGTGAGTCATATAGTACAGGCATACTGTTTAGCGGCCTTATCTTACGCGATCCTTACAGCGTCGCTGCAGCTCGCAAGTCGCTGCCTATTTCGGTTACTTCTACGCCAACGGCTACCCGGGAGGAATCGATCTGGAGGTCTATCACACGCTCTCAGACCACCCCTAGATCTCGCGGCGTGAAACGCTCCAGATACAACACCTTCCTGCCCATTCAATCTGTGTACGATTATTCAGAAGACGACGACGAGGACTTACAGTCTAGTCCCTCTCCACATCGTCGTGCAAGAGCGAAGCGTGCTAGGCCTTCCACCTCTCTCGGCAAGAAACCGGTTTCGAAAATGACTAAAGCAGAGGTAGTTCAACCTATTATTGAGACGATACCATTGCTCATTCATCACTTCAGCTCAAGGCTGCTCTCAAGTCTCTAGAAACTGAGCATGCTAATTTTCTTGTGCGTGCGACATCGCCTCTCACTGACCTGGATGAAGAGGAAGAGAGAGAGCGTTTGAAATCGGAACTGAAGGCCCGCGATGAGGAACTTGAGAGGATACGTCGCCAACTCGACGAAGTTCGAATTCAGATAGCTCCGTCAGGCACATATAGATTTGATATTGATCGGGCATCTAGTCCATTATATTATGGGTATATCATTTTTATTTTTGGTTTTGGTGCCATATAGTGATTAGCAAGTTCTAGAAGCACACCCTCCTCTTCTCCGTTACCCGCCGTTCAATACCAAAAGCGCTCTGCCGGGGTGGTTCTTACCCAATCCGGCTCATTCATTTGCGATGTTAGCAAGCAGCCTACACCAGCCCCAAGCAGCCCAGATACGATTACAAACGAGGCAAGGACACTTGAGGAAGAGATTGGTAATGACGTCTTCGGCAATCACGGTGAATCGGCCTCTATGGCTAGAATGGAACTCCATCGTTCGATTACGCCTTCGCCGTCGCCTGAGAGGACCGTGACCCGTGACATTCATTTAATGATGGAGACCTCACGACTGAAAAAATCGGCGGAGAAAAGATCGCAGGGAGGTCAAGAATGGAGGCACGTGCAGGAGGACAAGGTGGGTCTAACGTTGAAAGTCTCACTCTCCTACTAATTAACGGGAAACCTACTTATCGATAGATTTCCGTGCTAGAAAAGACACTAGACGCGCGCTTACTTGAGATACGACAACAGAAAGACCTCCATGCGAATCTATCGGAACAGCTTTCGCAATTGGAGAAGAAAATCGCTGACCGTGATTTTCGGGTATCGTCCTTGGAACAGGAGGTAAAGACGCTTCGTTCTACGCTATCTTCAAGTTCCTCGGAAGTTGTTTCCAAGGACTCAGAGCTAAAGAACCTTCGTATCTCGAAGGATGCTCTGGAAGCTTCTCTCTCTGCCCAGTTGCACGAACTTAAGCGGGCTGTCGGACAACGCGAAGAAGTAATTGCTTTGATAACCGATGAGAGAAATAATGGCGTGAAGCAACTAGACACCGCGCAACGGCAATTGCAGCGGGCTGGGGAAGCCCTGGAAATGTATTTTAAAAGGCTAACTTTATCACAAGGCGAAACTCTACGCCTAAGAATGGATTCTGAACATGCTCGAAGTGAACTTACTGTGCAACAGAACCAGAATGTGTCTTTGTTCTCTGAGCGAGCATCCTTGGAAGAAGTATTAAAAAAGGCTGAGGAACTACTAAATGCAGAGCGAGAAAGGCGCTCGACAGAATTAAGCGGAGTACGTGATACGCTGGCCAGACGAGACCTAGAAGCGGTTTCATTGACTCGCGAGCTGCAAGAGTCCGTAGCCCGACGGCATTTACTTACGGAGCAGCTGAGCGAGTTGAAATTGGAACTGAACGAGGCGAAATCGAAGGCGATCGCGTGCGAGAACGAGTCTACCGAAAAGCAAGAGACAATTGGAAATTTACAAACACAGCTCGCCGATAGTCAGAAGGGTGCCAAAGAAGCGAAGAGGATCCTGGAGACTGCCGAAGCGCAATATTCCGCTGATCGAGCGACATACGAGTCGACGGTCGCCGCCATGCATGAATCGCTTGCAAATACGCGACGAGAGAACGATGGGTTATCAACTCAGCTAAAGACTGCTCAGACTGTTCATAAGAGGCTGCAGGATGAGGTGCAGGAGTATGCTCGAGAACTATCCGATGTCCAAGCAACTATACGTGATGAAAGCCTGAGGGCGTCCACTTTAGAGGCCGAGCTAGCAGCGGCGATTACTAGAGCAAGTAATGTGGAGGAAGAAATTTTGGACCTCAGGAGTTCGAAACAGGCGGATGAGAGAACTATTGATTCGTTAAAGGATGCGTTCACAAAGTTGCGAGAGGCGCAGATGCAATCATTGACGGAACTTGGAGATAAGGTTATTACCCTTTTTCGTTCCTTGTGCACATTTTTACATTTATTTTGTAGGTATATTCAGCCCATTCCACGCCAGTTTCAAAGAGTCGCCTTACGTCTATGGCTGCCTAATTTGATCTTGCTCCTATTGGCTCTTTTTCCAACAAATGTTTATCTCCATCTTTCCCCATCCAGGTGCTTTGCTATGTACGCTATCTCCGTTGATCTTAGGCTTAATGAAATAAATGGCTGGTATTTCGAGAATGCGTCTCAGATGTTATTTCCTCATTCATAACGGGCGTGTTATCAATGTCGACAGTCATAAACATCCGTCCCCATGGAGAGTCCGTACTGACACGTGGATGCGCTCGGAGCCATGCCGGTAACATTGAATCCAGCGCCCAGCCCCCATGGCTCATCATGAGTTTGAAGACAAAAACCACATGGCACACCCGTGTGTAACAGCACCAACCCTGATTCCTAGACTTCACCGATCAATCACTTGGTCTACATCTGACCCTGTTCTGCACAGCTTGCATGAGAACCGCCATCCATAGATGATGAGTACTAAGTACTAAAAATCACAGAAACGACATGACATGCTCGAATCTCGGAGGTGTCTGCATTGGTCGTCGTCAACGACTATTGAATTGGTTGATGATTCGCAGGCACATACACACAATGTCTAGGGTCAGAGCTGGTGAGAGGTGGAATGGTCGACGTTCGCGGAAGGCAAGACGTACATGCAAATTATGTCTTCTATTATTAAGACTTGTGGTGAGATCTTTGCGTCCACAGAAGAGCAGACGCTTGGTTTTGGTTTTCGGTCAACTAAACGCGTCAATCAGACGCGTCTGAGCCATGCTCGCGCACAGACACCAGAGACACGCATACGTGTCATTAGTGCCTGACATTCGAGATTATTTGACGTGCGATCTATTGATTGATGGCGCTCTGGGGATAATCCGCTCGTCGAATTGAGGTCAAGTCCAGGAAAAAAAAAAAAAAAAGGCTTGGGTTGGTGACCAGACAAAAATACGAATGTTGTTTTGTCCGGGTCACGGCGCCGGGCAGAGACGTCGAGATCTTGTTTGGAATGCAGCCCCCCCCCTTCTTTCAATTGACCGACAAGGGTCATTTTCTATTCATAAGATGTTTTTCCAGGAGGCTTGAGCCCTTAACTAGGTCCGAAATGCCGAACGGGGCACAGGCTTAGGGGTGACCTAGCAAAGATTAGTCTTTCGAGGGCAAATATAAAATATCATCCAGGCAAAGATGTTCAAAGCAGAGAATTTCAAATTAAGCCTCCCGCCCGATTATTAAGGGGATTTTCCACTGACATGTGGCATGGGCGGGCTACCAGAAAATCTCCGGTAGGCCAGTGGTTTTTAGCCACGCGAGTTGAGTTGATGCTTAACAACGTGGAAATAGCGTGGTAAAAAATCAATAATTTTCGTCCCGCGTCCCGATACCCTGGTGCACCGGGTTCCCTTATGTCGCGCATTTGAAACGATTATTCAATATGGTTTTTAAATTGCCGCCTGGGCTTGCCGGAACTCCACACATGTGTCATATTTATTACATGAGCGGCAGGAAAAATCCAACTTGAAGCTTAGGCATTTTCTTGCTGAACTCCTTGAATTTTCGGCATATAGTGCACCGCAAACAGGCACTAACTGTCGCACGACGTTAGCGCGGCTTGATGATGTACTACTTCCATCTGAGATCCCCGATTGACAACTTCGTTGCCGAACCTGATCTCGCATTCGGAGACCTTGACGTTTCCAGCTTCTCCGCTCACGCGAATCGATGTATGTGCGTGTCCCCATTTGGGAGAACCTCAGCAGAATGTTAACCTGTTTTAACTCCTAGATAGTAAAATTGGAAACGCGTACCTTGTTCTCTTAGCTACAGGTGCGCCACGCGACCATGGGACTTTGGGTTGGGTCACCTTCTGAATAGATACACTTGGATTCTGTTGCGGATACTACTTACGGTTGAGCTTTCGACCTCCGCTGAGTTGCCGGTCAGGACTACCTTTCCCGTGTGGACTGCACAATCTCGGAATAGTTAAAGGGAGGCGTTTCTAATGTTTTGGGATCCTCATCCTTCCGCTCCATGACTCATTCTCTTTCCTTCCCTTGCAATTCTTCACCTTTCGCTGGACAATCTCAAGCGTCCCCCTGGCGTGGTGCGCTCGTCGTCGCTGGGATGCGCGCCTCGGATAGGAACAGCAGTCAACAAGTTTATGTTACTGCAGTCGAAACTGACGGCGAGAGGTACATAGTCAATTCGTTCCGAAGCACATATCTGATCTACTCGTAGCAGGATGGACCTCTGGCCATATCAATTCTTTACCTATGTGAAATATAGCCTGCCCGTCCTTCGAGAATTTCTTGCATGGGTTAATCAAAACAATCCACCAACATGTACCTTCCTACCTTCTCCTATCCCAGACCCGAACAGTAACGCAGTCAACCAAACCAACTTTCGTTCCTTATCGAGAATTCTCTTCGAGACTCAGACTGTGAGAGTTTTTTCCCTCGCTCCTCCCAAAAATTGTGAATCTGACGATTTAATAGATCGCAATCGCAAGCTGGAACGCAGATTCTATTCCCGGTGCTGGCATCATCATCTACCCTGCGCAAAATTCGAGTGCTATTCTTATCGGCGCGCTCTTCTTACACAGTCCCTTCCCTGACTTCGTTCTTGGGATGCCGTCAGCTGTACGTATGTCTTCCCCCACAGTGTTGCAGCAACATAGGCAAGCCCACTACTCGCAAGTCATGAGCGGTGGAGCTCGCTATCCCACTTCCCACCCGCGCCATTCCGCCTCTCCGGATAGCTCGAATACGAATAGTCCGGTCGATGCCTATCACTATATGGTACCTCAGACTATGACTAGCGTATACCACCAACAAAATCAAACCTCGTCTTCGATAGCCGGCGCTTGGGGATCCATGAAAGGTGAAGACGGGATCATCCATCCCTACGGCAGGGCCCAGGATCATCCAAGGTTCTCATGAAAAAGTTCATCTTTTACACCTGACCTGGTGTGCACCAAAAAATTACCATAGAAGAATATTAGAGGAAGATTTTTTTTTTATTTTTATCTATGCTCCATTACTCCTCAAAACACTCCGCTATTGTGCCTACCCCCTTCCCTGCATTGTATCTCTTCCCGACCTACCCTGGGCTGTTTCACGATTCTGTAGCAAGTATTACTCCTGTTTTATAGACATGCTTGATTGGTCGGTCTACAAACCAGTGTCTATATTCGCCTGTCGTTGCATCTTCCTGCTAATAGAATGTATCATAAAATTTCTCCCCGAATGAAGGCTATCACCGTCTATTTCGGACAACTAAGGTCGCTTCAACCCACGACCACTCCAACAGAATGCAGTAAAATAGAAGGCGGCTGAGGACTTTTTGCCATCCCGTTATCCTACAAATCAAGTGCTCGGGCAAAGGCGAACCAGTCAGTCCACGAAACGACACACTTTACGAGTTCATGGAAATGTTTAAGCCGAACAAGACGATCAACCATGGCGATCAGATCGCCTATGTACAGCAATAACGTATGCCACATCCGCCGATTGTTTGCTAGATAGTTCTCCAGTGCCGTACTGGAAAATTGCAATGTTCAGTGTATCTGAAAGAAAAAACCTATTTGGGCTCACTTCCGGGACGAACGTCGGAATTGGAATGCTCCGGCAGCATCTTTGGTTCTATCTTAGACACACACACTGATCACTCGGACGAAGGCTGAGCCTCCGAACGTAAAGCTAACGTATGGCCGAGGGAAGTAAAAATGCTTACGAGGGTACGATATACTTTTTACGCGGAGAAAATCGGGATCGCGGCTATGTAGAAGGATTCTCGGGCTTTTGCGGTAGGAGTAGGATTGTTGTGGTGTGCCGTCGTTGAAGGAAAATCATCACCTATCCCGACTGATCGAGAGAATGCCCGAGAAAAGCTTTTGGAGATTAAGATACGACAGCGAATCATAATATGCTTGCCACACGATATCTTTGTCGATGGGTCCCGAACGCCAATGATGACGGATTGTTGATTGTTAATATAATATTATTATTAACTCACAACTCGGCATAAGACTTTTTGACAAAAAAGAAGTCGGCCCACACTAAAAAGTTCTGGAGTAATCTGCGCTCACCAAATTCACGTCACGGCTCCGTACGCACCCACCGCAGCGCCCAGGAGGCGTGGAGAGCGCGGTTGCGGAAAGTGCCGTATCGGACTAGAAACACAAACACCTGTGACAGGGCCTTCAAGCTTCACGGATCGTGATCGCGGCTTTATCGGTTTCTCCTTATTGTTTTGACCTGGATTCGTGCTATTTGAAACACCTATCGCGCCCTCGGTTCGTTTTATCTGCTGGAAAATCGGACGAGCTCACGTTAACAAGTTTCGAAACTTGTAAAAAAAATGCTACTGTGACATAACAAATGTCACAGGGACAACTGCGGGGACGCGATCTTTTTCTTTTTTCACATGAATACTACGACGGTTCTAGTCATACTTCCTTTCAATCTAGAGCTATTACTTCGCAAATCCCTGCCTGTACTCTCGTTCTTGCTGGATTTGACGGGGTATCAATGCGAATCCAATACCGTACAGAGCCCAGAAAATCTGTATCAACGAACACACGTTTGCGTCGGACTTTAAGAAACCGGCTGCTATTCGACCACACTTACTATTGTTAATGCCAACCATGCATATTTAGCCGACCAGGGTACTTCATGGTATCCCCCAACAGCGTCATCCCATTCACGGTATAAACCATAATGAACCTAGTCGCGACATGGTGAATTAAAGATGCTATACACCCGTTACAAGTCGTTTACCTGGTACATCCCGAGAGCTATTATGGCTAACCCAATACATATGTGAAGATAATTATGGGGCGCTCGATGACCGTGGAAGATGGAGTGGGACTTGAAGAGGTGCGCAGCGACCCCTAGGACAAGTTGAACAAGGTATAAGACCAGCAGCGCCAGTCCAACTCTCTGGTGTTTGGACACCTTGAACTGGGCATAACCGAGTTCGTCCGACAGTTGGTATCCGAGTGCCCATCCGGCATAGATAAGGGGACCCGCGATTAGGAATTGGATTATCCAGTGGACGTGGAACCATCTATAACGTTTATAAATCAGCCGAGCCGGCTCTATGATGGCTGTGCACAGAGATTGGTATTTTTGGACTTATCACCTGTTTGTAAACGTCCGTGCGTATCTAGCCACCAAAGATCCCAGGGGCAGGAAGACGAGGAACCCGATAGAGCAGAGAAGAGCGTGGTTCTTGGCTTTCACTTCGTTCGGAAATAGCGGAGTGTCCATTGAGGACGTGTGTAGTGACGCAGAGGACGACAAAATGGATGGGAAGGTGGCTACTGTGGGGAAGCAACGGAAACGTGCGATGTCACGGTCGTGTCTATTTAACAGGACATAAGGTTGCTGCGTGTTTCGTGCCAGAATTACCGCGGGCGGGATAGATGGGGATCATCACATTATGCGCGCAATTCGATGCATGTCATGTCACCCGTCCAAAGTGCTGTAATCGAGGCAATGGTCCTGAGATTGTCTCCATAGGAAACCTGGTCGCCTCTGAGATCGGAAGGCCCATGTGGAAGTTTGGTGCCTAGTCAGACTTTTCGCAATCATGATGTGGTTGAGGCATTGAACGCATGCCATACTTACCCAGACCATGCATGCTGCTGCCGCAAGTGCGAGTTCACTCACTCCAAGAGTAGTACTAATACTAAGACTAGGACGGCCGAGTCCCACGTCACGTCAGACAGATCTATGCAACCACTGGCGTTGCAGGGAGCAACGGCTCACCGCGGTTGCACCGCCTTTGCCCGCGTTACTAATAATACTGCGCGTGTAGGTACGCACCATGCACAAAAGTTGACAGATCTGATATGCATTACAACTTCCAACATGTTGCTTCTGCAGGGCCGGGTGTAGGTAGCTAATTGATATTCTAATAACACTGCAAGGCCAATTACTGCGCTGTATGAAGGAGAAAAAAAAAGAAAAAAGTATGACAGTATACATTGCGACATTATTGCTTATCCCTCATCTGTTCAAACAAGTACCTTTCGTCTGGTCCTCCTCGGTGGACCAGGTGGCGGGTACCCGCTGTCGTCATCGTCGCTGCTCTCTACGACCATCAGTTTCCCACTCCCGGTCTTCTGCTTCTTCGGTGGTGTCTCGTTAGACTCCATATCTTCCTCATCAGCGGCGCCTTGCTTGGCCGGTGAATATGGTCGTTTACTTTTGGCTGAGGCGTCAACATTAGTGATCTCCAACCCAAACTCGTTCATCGCCCCAACTCTCTTATGCTTTCCCTTACTTTTCCCTGTCTGATGTGCTTCTTCGTCCACATCTGCCCCCTCGTCCTCGGCGTCGGATTCATGGGCGGGCGCCTTTGGTTTTCTCTTCGACCTTGTCTTCCTCCGTGGCTTCGGCGACGCATTGAAGACGGTGTTGTTCTTGACAGCCCATTCAATCTCGATGATCCTAAGCAAGTCGATTGCGATACAGGTAATTAAACGTGCGCCAAGATGCGTCGCAATTTCAAGAAATACCAAGTTGTACGTGTCGCAAAAGAAAAAGGAAGCATTAAAGTCAGATAGGTTGCTTCGCAATAGAGAGTTCAAGAAGGAAGATATGGACAACGAAAAGTATCCACCTCTCTTTAAGTTTAATATTGTCTGGAACATAAGTTTCCGCCTTACGGTACAGATCAAGTGCGACTTGCAGATCGCCCCTGTATTAGAGTGGTAAGCTTTCAACTGCTTCGTGCAGGAGAATAATGAACACATACTTTTCAGAATGAGCTCGCGCCAGCGCTACATAAGCCCGCCCGGTCTTCTTCCTTGATTTGGGAGATAGCACGTCGGCCAGCTGTAGCTCCTTATTACCACGCTCGCTGATGGCAAGTTACGATCTTGTCAAAGAAGAACGAGGGTATGCACATACAGTTTCCGCTCAAGCTCTTGCAACCGTAGTCTGAGTTCGTCGTCAAGATCTTTGTGTTGCTTGAGGAGAGGCGCAAGGTCTTCGAGAGGCAAAGTGCCGTCATCCCTCTTGGAAGGCGATCGTGATAGCGAGGAAGTAGAGGCCTCGACTCTTTGCTCCTCTTTCCGACGTTCCGCTTCCTCTCGTTCTTTCTCTTTCAAACGTTCCTCGAGTCTACGGGTAACTTCAATTTCCACTATCTTGGATATCTATGCGAGAATTAAGCAAGATGACATCCTATTCCATAAATGAAAGAAATTACCCGTTCATCAATTTCCTTCTCTGTCAACATCAGTCCTATGCTTCCAGGATTATCGGCTTCTTCCACCCTGTCACTTGGTTTCCTAGAACGACCTCTCCGACCGAGAGATCCGGTGCCTTGGTTGAGAGAGAATGGTAGATGGCCATTGGCCACCCCAAAAGAAGACGCTCTTGGTACACGAGAATTTGGTGCAATGGAAGGGCGAGCACGTGCTAGCGCAACTGTAGGATTACCAGTCGTAGCAGGTGGCAGTAAACTCGTCGCAAGCTTTGCTTGAGGCGGCGGTGCCGCAACAGCAGCAAAATGCGGCTTTGGCTGGGGCCGGTTATCTATAGTATGAACAAAATAGGTGGTGTTATCGATACGAAGAAACGTAGTGCATACCTCGCTCGTTAACGACCGGTTTGTTCTCCACATTCTTCGTGCGAACTGCAAAACTGCGACAGGGTTGAGTCTGTAAACCAACCATTAAATTCTTCCATAGGCTACTCACTTTAGCGTATTAAGAGTATCTTGTCTGAATTTGACACCTGGCGCAATATTACAAATAAGAAGACCAACAGATGACCCGCCAAGAGCGTCTTGGAGAATCCGTGTTAGCTTTGAGTTCCGATATGGTATACGAGGCTGCCTAAAGGTAAGCAGGGAAGCTTGGCAGTATACTTAAGGACGTACTGCGCCTTGGTTAAGGGCATGTACGACTTGCCCAAGAACAGACAACGATTTATTAATTGCTGCAGACTCGGCCATACGGGATGAATCATTTCCAGTCAACTATTGATAAGTGTCAGGAATACAGGATGTAGTGTGGACTTCGACTCGAACCCACCTTATTGTTCTCCGAGCCTGCTAAATCGACAAGATTAATCTTTCCGGTCAGGGCTGTAGGGGTTGATAATCCATCACAAGCAGACTTAGCAAAAAACTCACTCTTGTTGTCAGCAGGATCGAGTAATGCAATTTCGATAGTAAGCACTGCGTGTGACCGAGATGATGCATGGTTCAGATTAGTTGCTCCGACTGACCGGTGTTTTGATGCACGGTTATATATTGTGTCGAATTCGTCTACGGAGGCGATCGGTAGTGCTGTCAAGTTTGCAACAAACACCATGCCAGCATCGTTCTCGCGCACAGGCAATTTTGGAGCCTACAGAGAATGAGTTTGACAGGCGCAGAACAAGTATGAAACATTACGTTCTCCCTGTTGACAAGTAAATCGTAGACTTCATCCTTGTATATTTCCATATAAGATACCGCAAGCGAGACCTCGTAATTATGGTATTCTGGTATCTTCTCAAACAGAGCCTGGAGGGGGAGTTGGATCAGTAGAGGAGCCTGTTAAATGAAGGCGCACCCGGACGACTCGTGGTATGACACCCGACTGGGCCTTGGTGCCCTGCATTGTATGCGTCTTTCCGGAAGACGTCACCCCATACGCAAAGATAGTGACTGTCTGTCCAACCGTCAGAGACAAACTCATAAGACTCAATTGATACGCATACCACCCCATTGTACACGATGTCCAACAACGGTCTAACGTCGTTTTCGAAGATCTCTTCCTGGGTGGAATCTTGGCCGTAACAGCTTGAGAACCTTGGGTCAGGGATGTATTTAAGGCAAGATATCCCTCAAGCCAGCACAGGTCTAATACGCACGGGAACTTGAAGACCTGAGTAGGGTCTCGCGGATTAGGCACAGTAATGCAGCTCATGCCTCCATCTTCTGAGCGGTGGACTTGAACAGATTCGTCGTCGATTTCGCCTTCAATACGGGGTCGTAGACGCGCCGCTATTCTGACCTTGTGAGCAGAGGCCATAACAGATGGGAGGTCGGAAAGCGCGCGTGGCTGACCGTTGTGGGGAGGCGCTGGTGAGTTCAACTTTCCCCGTTTCACGTCCTGTCCGGATTTGGAAGGCGCGTACGATCATGTGATCGCGTTGTGGAAAAGATGTCGGTTAAAGCTTGATTTTAAGCGAGATTAATGTTTCACATTCGACAGGAAAGAGCAATTTCGCATGATATGTATCTGGATGTACTAGAGTACAAGTCAAAATATTATGCCTTCCCATGGTGAACACTATGGAGGAAGCATTGCTGGAGGATTGAAGATGAGTATATTCACTGACTATATGAGAGAGAGTATGCCAGAGAAAGTACAGGAGCTATTGGCTGCAAAGAGTCATCACACTCAGTATTAGACATTTCAATGGGTCTCAATGGACAGGTCTCAAGCTATGTAGATAACCTTCATAGACTCCTGTGATGATGATAAGTAGTGCACCACTCATTAGATAGAAATAATTGTTTTCCCATATAACTAATTCACATATTGGAAGGATAGTTATATCATGACACTGCATAACCAATTGGGTATCTAATCAAGGCAAACTGAGTCTATTGATTTCAATATCATGTTGTGGCTGGCAATCATGTGGGAAGGCTGCACGGTGCATTACTAAATTTGGACACTGTATCGCCATTCTACTCTAGTACGATTCCATAGATGTCCACATATCGCCGTCCTAGTTCCTCCTAATCGCAATCCATCATGGTTTCCTCGACACAGAACCAGAGTGGAAACTACGATTCCTCGCGCAGTCCTATCACAAAGCATGGCGTCGATCTCAGGAACTTGCCAGAAATCATAGACTTATCCGCCGAGTCCATTACCGGCAACGTTCACGCTAGCAACTCCAACTGTGAGTATACTTGTAATCTAACTCTCTCAGCCGAGTCGACGATAAGCGCATAATGCAGGTCCAGATGATAGATTGAAGTTCCTTATAACAAGTCTCGTGAGTTCCAAATTCACCAGACGGACTGTAAATATCCACACTTGAATGGGGTGTCCAGATCGACCACTTACATGCTTTTGTGCGCGAAACGTCTCTTACTACAGAAGAATGGATGTAAGACCTATTTCGAATTTAAACTAAGCTACAAATTACTAATTTCCCTAGGACTGCGATCAAATTCTTGACTGAGACCGGTCAAAGAAGTACAGACTTGAGACAAGGTATGTGTCATACACACTTTCGTTCACCAATCTATTGCTAACTGAGTGACAGAGTTCATACTCTTATCGGACACTCTTGGTGTCTCGTCGTTGGTTGATATCATTAACAATGCGAAACCTGCTGGTGCGACCGAGGCAACGGTGCTTGGACCATTTTACACCGAAGACACACAGGATGGTATGTTCCTATTGGTGAACCTTTATGACCCCGATATATCACCAAATTAGTCAAACAAGGCGATTCGATTGCTTCAGAGGGAAAAGGCGACTATCTTTTCATCGAGGGACGAGTGCTCGACCTTCAAGGGAATCCAATATCTGGGGCAATTATAGACACCTGGGAGACGGACGGCTCGGGCTTGTACGACAATCAGGTATGTGCCAATGTCAGGGGTAACTACGGATATAGCGCATATACTATCACAGTACGAAACGCGGAACGAACCTGAATGTCGGGGGCGGATGAAATCTGCGGAGGACGGCTCATACGCGTTTAGAGCGGTCATGTGCGTCGCACAACATAACTGAAATAATTAATCTACCCTTAAGCCTGTAACAAATAGCCCCGTTTCCTACCCCATCCCAGAAGATGGACCCGTCGGGAGAATGCTCTCAAAGTTGAAGAGACACCCCTACCGTCCTGCCCATCTCCACATTCGCATAGAAGTAGGTCCAAATAGTTCATATATGATCGACCATCTCAACTCTTCGGGTAGGCCCCGGGATACGAGACCCTGGTCACATCTCTGTTCTTGAAAGGCGATTCATATATAACAAGCGATGTCGTGTTTGGCGTACGAACATCACTTATAGTAGTACGTGTCTATCCCGCTGATATCTTTCAAAATTTCAACACGCCGGATTTCTCCTGAAAAGGGCCTCGAGACAATAACTGACACTCAAGTGACCCAATTGCGGGGCTTTAAAGATGCTAGGCCACATGCTTATTTGAAACAAGACTTCATTCTTGCGACGCCAGATGAGAGCAAATGTGCAAGAGCAGCAAATTAATCACTGGTGCTCAGTTGGGCATGTTATCCCTGTATGCTGTGCTGAATGTATACTTGTGTAACACTAGTCAACAATCCAGTTTCTGTGGTATTGGGCTTAAGACATTGCTGATGATGAGACACCCTTGAGTATTTTCTACTTTGTTGTTATCAAACACTAGCTTTCATTGATAAATATGATTCAGCTGAAAATACATTTCACAGTCTTGGATAAATGTTA
>JNHY02000123.1:0-39345 GCA_001691755.2 Amanita polypyramis BW_CC | reverse complement strand
TTTTTTTTTTTTTTTTTTTTTTTTTTTTTTTTTTTTGTAGATACTTTCGCGACCAACCGCTCCTGCACGCGTCAGTTACGGATCAGCATTTGGTCGCGTGGTACTTTGAGGACTGGCTGAAAAAGTACTTTTTTTCGATACTGCAGATCTTGGAGGTAACGGCTCGATGCGATGTTTGGGTGTCGATACACGTTGACGGGCGCATTGAAGATTTTGTCTTTGGACCCCCTATCCTACATCCGGACTCAAGTGATCAGCCTCATTTTTACACTCCTGCGCGACAAGCCTGAACAGGAACAAAATCTTCTCCGCCTTCTTGTCAACAAGTTGGCAAGTCGTTGCACGTGTTCTTGTCGATTTCTAACTGACGGTACCCTAGGGGGATACGGAAAGGTCGATATGCTCGAGGGCATCCTACCATCTATTGCAATTGTTGCAAACTCACCCTGCAATGAAAAGTGTTGTCATTCGCGAGGTTATATCACTCGTCCTTAAGCCTCCTGCATTATCCGCGGCATCCTCCGAGGGTCTCCCCAAAGGAAAACATATCCGATTCACAGATGATACTGAACCTACAAAACCAAAAGCTGTGCCAGCAAAGAAAATCAATGGCAGCGCACATGCACGCTATTATTCCATAATTACACTTAACCAAGTTGTTCTCACACCGAGTGATCGCGATGTTGCGCGGCAATTACTAGATGTTTATTTCGAGGTGTTCAGGGAAGTGCTTGGCGAAGGGAGGGATGATGTTGACGATAACAAGACTGAAACCGAGGAGACGGAGAAGTCGGTAAAGATAGATAAGGTTGGTCGAGTATTCGACGGGGGCTGGAAGCGGAAGAAGAAAGGGAAAAAGTCTAGCACAGAGGTGGCAGGCGCGGCAGGCTTTGCTGAGGTTGAAGATGAAAATGCCAAGTTAATTACAGCAACACTTACAGGTGTTAACCGAGCCCTACCATTCGCAAAGGTCGACACTGCCCATGCCAAGTGAGTCATGTGCCCGTATAATATAACTTGCATGGTGAAGCTGATCTTTTTATTAGCATTAACAAACACATAGACACGCTTTTCCTGATCACACATAAGTCGACGTTTAATATCTCCCTCCAAGCTCTTGTCCTCATCCAACAGATTTCTTCTTCTGTAGAGTTTTCCTCTTCGTCCTCTTTGACATCAAAAGCGATAAAAAATAGATACTACCGTGCACTATACGCATCCCTTCACGATACCCGCCTGTCCAATTCGTCAAAACAAGCCATGTACCTCAACCTATTGTTCAAGTCTATCAAGGCTGACGCTGGGAACGTAGACCGAGTGATGGCCCTGGTGCGACGATTTATACAGGTATTGGTGAGTGGTGGAAGCGGTGCTACAGAGTTTGTTGTGGGGGGGCTGTACTTGCTAGGCGAAGTGAGTTGTATTGTTCAGTTACGCTATGATTTTTTTGCTCAAGAATGGATGAATAAAGTTGTTCAGTAGTGTTCCGGGATTGAGATCAACGATAAGTCAGACGAGCAAGTCAGACGATGAGTCATATGATCCTCGAAAGAGAGATCCTCAGTTCGCTCATGCTCAGTCGTCACCGCTTTGGGAATTGGTATGTTTCGCTCATACATTCGATGAGGTCTATGAACTAAAATGGTCCTCAGACTGTACTACTACGGCATTACCATCCTGCAGTGTCGCTCCACGCGCGTCAATTGCTTATATCTCAGCCGGTTACGTCAAATCCAGAGTTGACGGAAAATACTCTTTCACACTTTCTTGACCGGTTTGTGTATAAGAACCCCAAAAAGGTCGGAGCTGGAGAGGGTGGTGCGAAGACAAAGGGCGCGAGTGCTATGCAGCCTGCTGCGACTGGATTGGATGGACTGGGTGTCAAGATCATGAAGACGGAAGTGGATGGTGCTTCGATGAGAATCAATGAGGCTGAGTTTCTAGGAAAGAAGGAATCTGATATTCCTGTGGACCAGGCATGTCATCACAAGCTAAGACGAGGTGTCTGATTGAGACTTGTTTTGGCTAGGTCTTCTTCCATCGGTATTTCGCGAAGAAGAAAGAGAGGGTGCAGGCAAAAGCAGCAAAGACTAGGAAGAAGGGGGAAAGTGTGGAAGAGTCAGAAATGGATGGAGGGGAAAGCAAGGAGGACGTAGAAGGTTCAGAGGACGAAGAGGACGAAGGTGGTAGTGAATTGGATGAAGAGGAAGTGTGGAAGGCAAGTGTTTGTCATACCATGCTTGAATGCAAATTTGACCAATTTTTGCAGGCCATGAGGACTGCGATGCCTAAAGCCACTGGGGACGATGACGATTTACTGGAGGACAGTGACGAGCTTCCTTCCGATTTTGACATGAGCGAGGACGAGGGTGGGGAGGGGGAGGCGCAAGGGAGTAAAGCAAGTGACTTTTCCGAGGATAATGATGTGTTCGCGCTCATGGAGGCGTCGGATAATGACGATCTCGTGTCTCTGGAGGCCGAGGTTCCTGAAGGTCTGATTAAACAAGGTGGAACAGACTCGGATGACGAGGAGTGGGGTGGAATTGAGGGGGAAGGTGCAGGGAAGAAACGGAGGAGGAAGGAGGAGAGGAAAGATAAGAGGAAGAAGCTGCGGTCGCTGCCTACGTTTGCTAGCTACGAGGAGTATGCGAAGATGATTGAGGAGGGAGGAGATTGATATTGATATTCATTTTGATGATCATCATCCACCCATTATCGACGCCACACAGCGGGATGTCACAGTCTTGGCCGGCTCGGATCTCGCGCTCTCCGTTCCCTATATAAAGACCCCCACACAATGGCTTGCTGACCCATGGCTTGTCCTTGTCTTCGCCATACCCACTTCCGTCGCCTCTACACCACTTCTCGTCTCCCTTTGACCGTCGGCATTCGGTACGTCCTCTGTTCCGCGTTGCTCATTGCAGGTTGACGAACTCGATACGTTGGTTGTAGCCGCGAGGACCCACAAAGAATCTGGGAGCGACGAGCCCCTCTCACACCCGACGACGTACACTATCTCGTCACAGAGAAGAAAGTCGAGGTCCACGTCGAACCTTGTGATAGACGTGTTTTTCCTGCTAGTGAATATACCAAGGTCCGTATGTACAACGGGTCCCGGAACGAATACAGCCGTCCCCCCCCCCTCCTTCCGTATCTATATTTGTCAGAAAATGTATTGAACATACTGCCCCTTGGTTGGCTTTGACTTTAGGCCGGCGCACAAATCGAACCATCTTTGAGACACGCCCACATCATAGTTGGAATCAAAGAAACACCACTGGATGAGCTTATAACATCCCCTGTCCCCACGGCGCGTACCTCGAGCTCAAGCCAGACATGGTCCGCACGAACGCACATGATGTTCTCGCACACCGTTAAGGGACAGTCGTATAACACGCCACTTTTGGCCCGTTTCTTGGCTGCTGAGTCAGGCACAGGATCCTCAGAATTGTTGCCCCGTTTGATTGATTACGAACTGCTAACAGATGAGGTAGATGGGAAGCGAACAGTGGGTTTTGGCTGGTTTGCTGGCGGTACGCACTGGTTTCATGCTATATGTACTTCCCGCTTTTGTGCTAAGATTATTCACTAGTGGCTGGCGTGCTGGAATCGTTATCCGTAATGGCTCACGCGCATTTGGAAATTGGAGTGGCATCTCCGTTCTTGGTATGTTTTCATATTGGTTTGAGTTAATATGGGGGGGGGGTTCACGCTATTACAAGTATACCCCTCGTCCCCATACCATGCCTTCCCTGCATCAACTTAGGGTCGCGTTACGTGAAATCGGGGGAAAAATAGCAGTCGAGGGCACTCCTAGGCCACTAGGGCCATTCGTCATTGGACTAACCGGGTAAGTTAAAATGTGCGTCTACGTAGTTGAACCGAACTTCCTAATCTAAAGTTCGTCTTGGTGTCAGAAATGGCAACGTGGCGCAAGGGTGTTTGTCAATCTTATCGGAATTACCGATTCAGCAGGTGGACGTAGGGGATCTAGATGCACTTGTCCGTGATCCGAGTAAGTTTTTGAGTAATTTACGTCCGTCTTTGGTATGGATTCTAAGTTCAAGCGCAGATACCAGTTTACATAAGGTACAGGGTTTTTCCTTAGAAATCTCTTATCTCGGCCAGGCTAAGCGAATTTGTGTGTGTGTGTGTGTCTGTATGGGTCCAGATCTATCTCGCGCATGCGAGACCTGAGGATTACCTCATGCGGTCAGATGGCCAGAAATACGACCGAGAGTCATATTATGCGCATCCCGAGTCGTACCGTTCTGTTTTCTGCGACAAGGTTGGTCAACACGTTGATTTAGAGTCGAGTCGTTTGCTCATGAGGATAGGTCGCACCTTACTTGACATTGTTCTTGAATGGTGTTGGCTGGTCAAATGGATTCCCCCGTCTCATGAGTAATGAGCAACTCGTTATTGCCCTTAAACGCGCCCAGGAACTGGGCGGGGCGCGGTGCACAAACATCGGAGACATTACTTGTGACGTTGCTGGAGGTCTCGAGTTTATGACGACCGCCACGACACTCTCATCTCCATTCTTCAAAGTTAAACCTTCAGACCCATCTCTGCCCGAAGTCCAAATCATGTCAGTCGATATTTTACCCACTTCTATACCCCTCGACGCATCGCGTCATTTTTCCGGTGCCTTGATGCCCTATTTGGAACGCGCGCTCAGTTGGTACTCGCACAAGACGGGTGATCAAGTTGGAGGAAAGACCAATGACAATGACGTCCTTGGGAGAGCATTGAACAAAGCGACAGTCGCGGTAGGCGGTGAGTTGATCGAGAAGCACCGATGGCTACAGCAGGGAGTGGACAAATGGCGCATGGAGACGACACAAGCGGTCCAGACGAATACACCAACGACCAGTAGTGCATCGCTGAAGAGAAAGCGGGTATTATTGCTCGGAAGTGGGATGGTAGCAGGACCGGCGGTGGATCACATCGCAAAGCGAAAGGATGTTGAACTTGTCGTCGGTCCGTAGTGTTATGTTTCTGCGTCCATGACCGCGTTTCATTAATTTGCTTTTGGTTATGTTTTCATTTGTCATGTTCCGGATTCTGTATCAATAGGTAGCAACGTGCTTGGTGAACTACAGTCCCTTACAAAGAAGCATGACAACGCGTCGTTTAAGCTGGTGGATATAAGTGAGGAGAGCGTGTTGGCGTCGTTGGTGGCAGACGCGGATGTCGTGATCAGGTAAGTGCGATTGTTACAGGTCGGACCAAGTTCAAGAAATAATTAATCCAGCCTTCTACCTGCTACGCTGCACCCGCGCGCAGCGGAGCTCTGCATCAAGCACCGCAAGCACCTCATCACTGCGTCCTATATTTCGCCTGCCATGCGCGACCTCCATGATCGTGCCATTCAGTCTGGGGTAGTACTTCTCAACGAAATTGGGCTTGACCCAGGGATCGACCATTGTTCCACCCACGCATTATTAGCCCAGTTCAACAAGGACAAGAAGCGTGTAGTGTCCTTTACATCATTCTGTGGCGGGTTCCCAGCCCCGGAAAGTGTCGCTGGTATTCCGCTGGGTTATAAATTCAGTTGGACGCCGAGAGGCGTGTTGGGTGCTGCGCTGAACGGGGCGAGGTTTAAGCTAGGTGGGAAGATGAGGAAAGTGGAGGCAAGTCAGTTGTTGAGAAGAGGGTTCCCAGATGTACCCGTGTTGAGGGAGCAAGGGATCCAACTGGAAGGTCTACCGAATCGGGATAGTATCCCGTATGTGGATACCTATGGTTTGGGTAAGTTGGAGGAGATGAGGACGTTGTTGAGGGGCACGTTGAGGTATCCGGGGTTTTCGAGGTTGATGTGGGGATTTAAAGAGCTAGGACTGTTGGAGACGGAGGAGAAGATCAAGGTGGACAAGTGGGAGGATTTAGTTCTGGCCGCTGTGGCGTGCAAGGTGGAGGACAAGGGCGTGATGAAGATGAATGTGGATGAGGCTGTTAGGAAGGTATTGGCAGGTGAGGATGAGCTGGTGGAGAACATTTTAGAGGCGGGGAGATGGTTGGGGATTGTCCAAGGCCGTGGAATGGGACCCAATAGGCCGATGGCCAAGGTTCCCAGCGGCGACCTGGCGCCGATCGACTTGTTTGCGGCTTTGCTGGGCGACAGGCTAAGGTATGAACCCGGAGAGAGGGACATGGTCGTGTTGTCACACGAGTTTGTCGTCGTCAAGGAAGGAGGACAGAGTCGGCCTGCGGAAGAAGAGGTATACAAGTCCTCTCTCGTTGTGTATGGCGATGCCAAGGAAGGCGGATATACTGCCATGGCACAAACCGTGGGCATTCCAGTTGCGATTGCAGCATTGAGGGTGCTTGATGGTAAGGTTGGGCCAGCACAAGGAGTTGTTGGAGTTGTGGGGCCGTCAGAGCCAAGTGTGTATGAAGCCGTTCTGGAGGGACTAGAGAAGGTGGGATTAGGGATGACAGAGCGCCGAGTGACAGGTCCCATTGAGACTGTCGAACAAACGGTTGCGGAGGGTTTCCAAGCGTGATGTGATTATCGCATTGCATATGAATATTATAATACAGTGACATTGGATATGCTATAAGGTGAAAATTAGGGATAGGTAATAGCTGCAAGATATTCTCCAATAAAAAGTTTATATAGTAGGAGGAGGGGGTTGTAGTGTATCGCGAGGCGGGAGGCGAGTTGGACTGGGGTTTGCGTTAATACGGTTAGAGAAGCGGAGGGAAAGTACGCACTGTATCGTGAAAAGATGATAGAAAGGGGTAGAGGTTGACTCTGTGAAACATGAGAGAGAGAGACACAGATTATTCAAGGAGCGGACTGACTTTGAGTACCAGCGAAGGTTTTGGATACCTGGTGGACAACTCAAAGTATATCGACCCTGGTATTCTTGCTGGGTCTTTTACGCGCAGCACGAGGGCAAACAGGGGGAAATGGTTGAGGAAGGCAATGAGTATTTCGACGGACGCGAAGAGCAGGAGAATGGCGACACGCAGCGCGGCAAAGAGGGCATAGTAAACGAATATAGTGGGAGAGAGGAAGGCGAGGAGAGTGAAGAGAATGGTGCCTAGGAGGAGCTGGTCCATGTCGTATTCCCAATAATCGGTGCGGTGTCGTAGGACATTGTATCGTTTACCTAAACAATAAATAGATAAGAACGACATGCGTTGGTTGATCTGCATTACGTACCTCGAAAGAGGTTAAACAGGGAGCGTGCAGCCAGAATCATGCGCCTATATACCATCCTTGAGAGAGCATAAGACAAGGTGATGTGGGCAGTTAGAAAAGACACAAAGTCGATCAAGAAAGCGAGTGCGAAGGAAGCACCGAGATGGCTGATAAGGAATACAACGACAAGGATGAGGTGAAAATGGTGTGCGACGAGGTGGACAAGGTGAGTGAAGGCATGAGAGAGCAAAGCGAGAGAGTGAGCGTAGAATCTGCTCAGTTCGGTGTTGAGCTTCAGCCCAGCGGGCCACGAGTCGAGCCAGTGCAGTAGGTCGTGTATACTCTGCACGAGCCACGGCTCTAGTCGATGAGCCAGCATCCCATGGATGTCGTTCTCCCTCAAAAGCGAACCGAGCGCAAAGCCGAGAGTGATGTCATTGAGGATGAGCCAGAGGGTGTTGAAGAAGGCGTTGTACGGGAGCGAGCCGCGGAGGAGGGCGACGAGCTGGCTCGCGCGGAGGACGACCTGGTTCAGGGAGGCAGATGGGGAGGACGGGAGGCGGTCGTGTGCGAGGAGCGAGCGGGAATGGGCCTGCGGGTTGTCGGTGTAGAACCGGCGCGAACGGTGGGCGTGGCGGCGGTAGTGGATGTCCATCTCCCGCCACGTGACCACCTTTGTCTTTTACCAACCACACCAGTCACCATGGACGTCCGCCGCCCCGATCTCAAGCGCAAGCTCGTTGTCGTTGGCGATGGCGGATGCGGAAAGACGTGTCTCCTCATCGTATATGCCGAGAACCGCTTCCCAGAGGTGTGTCCCCGCGCCTGACCCATTCCACCGACCGCCTCTCTCACCGTCCCTCGAGACACACAGGCATACATACCCACCGTGTTCGAAAACTACGTCACTCTCGTGCACTTCGAGGGTAAGCACGTTGAGCTCGCGCTGTGGGACACAGCGGGCCAGGAAGAGTACGACAGGCTCCGCCCGCTGAGCTATCCAGAGTCGGACGTCATTCTGATCGTGTTTTCCATCGACTTTCCGACAAGTCTTGCAAATGTGCAGGACAAGGTACGTCCTCTGCCCTTATCGTCACGACCGAATGACTTATGCCGTAGAAAACAGTGGTATCCAGAGGTGGCCCACTTCTGTGAAGGCACCCCACTGATACTCGTCGCGACCAAGACCGACCTACGATCAGACGACCAGACGCGTAGGATGCTCAGTGCGCAGGGGCAAGCGCCCATCAGACCAGAACTGGGTGCACGCGTGGCCAAGGAAATCGGTGCTAAATATATCGAGTGCTCCGCCAAGACAGGCGTCGGTGTCAAGGACGTGTTTCACCTCGCTCTGAAGGAAAGTATGAAAGGACGCTGGAGCAAAAGACTGCGAGAGAACAAGTGCGTCGTGATCTAGCACCTAGAATCACTATCATCTTTCACTCGTTGGACGACATATTTTGACTGCTCCATATATGATACCTCGCATTCTTGTTTACCCACAATATCCCACTTCTCCGTCATGCTCCTGTATCCAATCATGTCGTGGACATAATAGTTGCTGATATGCACTACTATTGTATCAAGTAATGCCCAGGGAACCACGCTGGCATGTCCCATTCTCCGCCTCGTAGATCGGCTGATATCATCCTAGTTATGGCATCGGCACTATGGGCCATTAAGGCAAGAAAGTTGAATATATGAGAAGCGCTTACCACCCATACGCAAGGGGCATACCGTGCCCATTGAAGCCTGCGGAGATGTACTGACCTTCTGCGACCCGACCCACTAATGGATTGCCCGTGACGGTAAACCCCATGATGCCAGTCTATTTATTCTAACCGTCAACAAAATCACGCTGGATGACATTACGATATATAGATGCTCACCCATTCCATCATAGTCTTTACCTGCATCTCAAGCCCAGGGAACATGCGAGGTAAAAAGCTGCGAAGCGCATTACCCACACGCGAGTTGACGACGCTATCGTCAATTTCATGGCGTTCACCACTATGGGACGCTTTGCGACCGCCGCCGAGGATGATAGTCGTAGACCCCGAGGATGAGTTTCGCGGGAACCAGTATTCGTATCCCCGGTTGGCAGTCCAGGAGCCTGCCTCGGGGAGAGAAATTGACTGGGAGGGGGATACTGTAACTTCGGCGGCTATAACTTGACCCCGTGTTTGAGTTATGACGTGCGAAAGGCGGGGTAAGAGGTGCGACGAGTATGCATTGGTGGCGTGGAGGACAGCCGTACAACCAATACTACCTCTTGGTGTATTCAACGTCCACCGACGGGTTGGCTTCGTGCCAGAGTTTATGGAAAGGATGGGCGTATGTGTATGGAGAGTCAAATTGAGTGAAGGCGATCGGGACGCGTAGTTGAACAACTGTGTGGCGAGTTTCAGTGGCCAGAGGTTATACGTAGATGAAGTCCGGTATCCAGGGTATGATGTACCGTACAACTGCAGGGCATTATTAGTTGCGGGACGGTAAAGTGTAATTAATGCACAGAATATGCGCACCTCGTTCATCTGTTCAGCATCAAGCCATGTCAAGTTTTGTGCAGAATTCCAGCCTGCCTTAGTGGCAGCCTCATAGTCTGCGCGTGCAGCGGATTCTTCGGGGGCTGAGAAGAACAGATTAAAATGTCCACCATTGACGAGATCCACTTCTTCTGATAGGTTGTGAGTGCGGATGAAAGATACGATAGATTCAGTGGTGTGGTGCTCAATGGCGTACGATTTGAGTGCGTTGGAAATACCGTGTTGCGAATGGCGAGCACGGAAGCCTAGGAAGTGGTTGGGGGTGAGATGACCGCCATTCCTGCCAGTTGCACCTGAGCCTGTGGTGTTGTGCACATAGCATTAGCCGGTCGCACGACGTCCTTAAAAAGAAGTAGACCGACAGAATTCCCTAGCCTCAAGGATGGCAACACTAAAGGGTAATCCTGTCGTCGAGAGATGGTATGCTGCAGATACACCACTGATTCCAGAGCCGATAATGCATACATCTACCTCTTGGGTGAGCTGGCCATGGCTACCTTCGTCGGCAAGCGGATTTGCGCCTGGAGAATGGATCCAGAGTGATTTCGTTGCATTCGGGACAGGAAGGCCATCTGGGGCTATATCAAATAGCACTTGTGAGTTGATGCTTTGCGCATGCGAAATGTATACAAGGGTGAGGAGAAAGGAGAAGGGTGCGAACATGAGAAAGGAAGAAAAAAAAAAGAAAGGGTTACACCGAACGGGAGTCGAACCCGTGCCGCTTGCTTGGAAGGCAAGCATGATAACCGCTTCACCATCGGTGTGATGATGTGGCATCCCTGAAGCATTTGGAGACAGATGCGTAGAATATTCTAACCACACGACATAATACGTAGAAGTATACAGCATCTGGCAGTGGTTGAGGATGGAAGCGGAATGAGACTGCATCCCCGGCTGTAACGCAGCGGGACTCCATGAATGTCATGTACACTCTCTCCTCCGTCTTCCGTCGCCATCCTCTGACTTTCCCTGTGAGGCATGCCTCCAATGCCGCCTCTTCCCGCAACAACAGAATGCTTAAGTTTCCCCGCCGCTTGGCTTACTTCTCCCTCGGCGTTGGCACTATTTACATCGCCGACAACCAATACAACGCCAGTGCCATTGTCAGAAACTTACGCACCCTATGGACATGTGCTGCCATCACGCTGGACTATAAGCTTAATTTCACCCCAGAGAAGTCCGACCAGATACCCCAGTTGCATGAGCGCGTAGCAGAACGGGTATACAATCTTCTCACTTCTAATGGCGGTCTCTACATTAAAATCGGGTAATAGTTTATTTTTTTTTGGTTCAATAGGCTGGCTAACAATGTCCTAGGCAGGCCATCGGTGCCAATGCTGCACTTCTCCCCAAACCTATGCAAGTCAAATTTGCCTCGCTATTCGATGACGCGCCCCAGATCCCCTACTCTGTAGTCCGTAAGGTGTTCGAAAAAGAGCTTGGTAGGCCTCCAAGTGGGCCAGGTGGTGTCTTTGAAATATTCGAGGAAAAAGCTGCTGCCAGCGCCAGTATTGCCCAGGTTCACAGGGCAAAATTATGGCCGCAACCAGGTGACACAGAAGAGAAGTGGGTCGCTGTTAAAGTGCAGAAACCTTCCGTAGCTAAACAGATGGAGTGGGACTTGGGTGCCTTTCGAATCGTCATGTGGATGTTCGAGCATTGGGCATTTGACCTCCCCGCCTATTTCATCGTCGGTGAGTCCTATGTTATACTCATATCTGCTGTCCTCACGAACGTTAGACTTCATATCCGAGCATCTACGTCAGGAACTTGACTTTCTTCGTGAAGCTAACAATGCTCAGCGGACGGCTACCCATGTCGAATCTGAACCACGGCTGAAGGGAATGGTCTACATACCCAAGACATATCCTGAGTATTCGACAGGTCGCGTTCTTACCTCCGAGTGGATCGAAGGTATAAGGCTCAGCGATCGGTTTGCTATCCGCCGTCTTATGGGGCAACAGGACAACGATGAAGCTGGGGCACTGGCCCCTGTTTCTTACCCTGCATCTCCATATCTGGACCTTCTACCTTCATGTCTTCATCCGACACCGTCTTACCCCCCTCTACCGTTGAATTTATCAAGGCCACTCAAAGGCGGTATGACAGCCGTCATGCAGACCATGGTTGAACTATTTTCTGCTCAAATGTTCGACTGGGGCTGGGTGCACTGTGATCCCCATCCTGGAAATATTATAATACGACCTGACCCCTCAAACCCCATCCAGCCTCAACTCGTTTTAATAGATCATGGTCTTTATGTCGAGGTACCAGACGATTTCAGGAAAGAGTGGGTAGCTCTGTGGAGAGGTATGCTTGAAGGAGATTTCAAAAAGGTAGAAGATGTAACAAAGAAGTGGGGCTTGGGCATGCCGGACCTTGTTGCCAGCTTTACCCTGATGAGACCGGTCATTCTTAGAAAACGTAGGCCTCAGAAGAGAAAGGGAGACGAGTCTCAGAAAGAACAGAAGAAGCTTACTCAGTACGAAATGAGCCTTCTGATGAAGCAGAGATTGAAAGGATTTTTGACTGATACTGATCGGATGCCAAAAGTACTAATATTCCTGACAAGAAATATAAGGTAAGTGTTCTCTCCTTTTGGGTTGATGTGATTGCTAACTATAAGTTAGGATGGTTCAAGGTATCCCAGTTTCGTTAATGAGGATTGCTATCATGTTAACGTGATAATAGGCAACAATCAGTCTTTTAATTCGCCTGTTAATCGTGTTAAAATTACAGGTCTTTGGGCTTCTCGTGCCTTAACCCGGTCCCGGAACCTAACATGGGGTCAATGGCTGGCAGAGTACTGGCACCACTTCGTGTTTAGGTCCGTACTGCTCGCTCTCGACTTCGCTTTCTATAAGAGCAAGTTGATTGCATGGCTGAGGGAGAAGGTACTTGGAAAACGTAGAGGAGGAGGGTTTGAGGATGAGCTGGAAAGGAATATGAGAGAATTTGCCAGGGAAAGTCTCGGTATCGATGTTGGCGAAAACATGTTTGTTGGGTGAGCTACTACTGACTGTTTGATTGACCACATTGAGTATACCTTAAGCAGTATGGTGCAGTCGAGTAGAGCATAGCACTGTTTGTTACACGTCGGTTAATTATAGTCATCAGTGTAATTTATCATCTGGGCCCTTAGGTAAGACCTTAAGGGGGTTAGGGCGGTATGTCTTTCATTCGCGTCTCTGGATCCAAGTTGGTCAATGATAACGGGGATGAGGTGGTACTGAGAGGCGCCGGCCTCGGTGGATGGATGAAGTGAGCACCTCTTCTGCATGTCCATTAGGCATCGAACGAAGCCCCCTGACTCGAGGGTTATTTCGCAGCATGGAAAATTTTATAGGAGGGTACCCTGGTTGCGAACACCAGATCCGTGAAGCGTTAGAACAGGCAATAGGTGTCGAAAAGGCTGTATTCTTTTTTGATAAGGTATGTCTTACGCTCCCAGCCTGGGATGCCACATACGGGATCTCGGGACAAGAACGAGGAGAAAAGCTAATTAACGAGTCATGAGTTTCTGGAGAACTTTTTCACGGACGAGGACGCCAAGTTTTTCAAGACCCTTGGATTGAACTGCATCAGGGTGCCGTTCAATTATCGACATTTCGAAGGTGAGTTAGTCCTGACTGGGGTTGAATAGAGATTACGACTGGCGCCCGCGCAGATGACATGAATCCGAGAGTGCTGAAACAATCTGGATTTAAGCATTTGGACCGCGCCATCGAAATTTGCGCGCAACATGAGATATATACTATTCTGGATTTGCACGCCGTTCCTGGTGGGCAGAACACAGACTGGCATTCTGACCATGGTGGGCATATCGCGAATTGTGAGCGTCTCCCAGATAGGATGTGGAACCGCGTCCCTAATCATGACATGCAAGTTTGGAAGCACAAAGATTTTCAGGACCGCGTAATCTGGCTATGGACAGAGCTTGCGTCGCATTATAAAGACAATCCCTGGATCGCAGGTTACAACCCGCTGAACGAACCAACCGACTCTCAGCATACCCGCCTTATCGCATTTTACAACAGAGTCCACCGCACCATACGTACCGTAGACCAGCAGCACGTCATTTTCTTCGACGGAAATACTTTCGCGTCTGATTTTTCGCACTTTGGCGATGCGCACAAAGAATGGGGGAATACAGCATATTCTATACACGACTATTCCCTGTTCGGGTTTCCGAAATCCACTGAAGAATACGTTGGGAGCAAAGAGCAAAAGAGGAGACTGAGGAGGAGCTACGAGAAGAAGAGGGCGTGGATGGATGAAAGGGGTCTCTGTGTCTGGAATGGGGAGTGGGGACCAGTATACGCGAGGAAGGAATACGACGGGGAAGACACGGACAGGATCAACGAACAGAGGTTGAAGGTGCTCAAAGATCAGTTGGAGGTCTATAATAAGGTAGACGATCTGGATAATTTTTGGTTTATTCGATCTCACCAGAGGTAAAAAGGATCGACTGAACTGGTCAATATGGCTTTACAAGGATATTGGCCTCCAGGGAATGGTTTTCGTCTCGCGCGATACGCCTTACATGAAACTGTTGTCCACTTTCCTGGACAAAAAAAATCGGCTAGCAGCTGATGCATGGGGTGCTGATGATAAAGCCGTTCATGACGTATACCAGCCTCTTATTGATCACATTACCCAAGAAGTCCCCGAGAGATTTCGCAACCTATATCCTTTCCCTGTGTGGAAGCTTACCGACCGCATCACGAGGCTATCGAGAAACATTCTCATAAGCGAATTCCTTTTGGAGGAATGGGCACAACATTTTGTGGGTTTGAGCGAGGTAGAGCTAGAGCATCTTGCTGCTAGCTTTAAATTTGAGAACTGCATGAAGCGGGACGGGTTAAATAAGATATTGATGGAAAATGCAAAGGCGCTTTAGTGGTGCTTGTTGTAAAATTACTTTCGTCATAAGAGCCAATGATTTTTCATAAAGCTAGTGCCCTCGTAGCAGTCAGTGAGATGGGCTTGGTCTAATAAAAGCTGATATCGACTGGAAAAGGCGACAAAAGCTCACCACGTTACAAGTGAACAGTGTTAGTATGCGAACGCACCAGACAGGCGTAGATATTGCCTCCTGGGTGTCGCGGTCCGAGGTCTTGACGTGTTGAATGGCGGCAAGAGACAGCCTTATGTAGTAAGTAGTGTGTGCTATAACTTTCGGAGGCGTGGGAGACGGCAATTGTCGCGCGAGTCGCCTGCGCTTATGGTCGAGCAATGTATTCGACTCTCCCTTTTCCCCTCTGCCGCCCCTGCCTGACAGTATGATGTAGCTCAGTACGCAGCCGTTGCCAATGTGCCTCTCATAAAATACCCAAGTCTTCGTGTTCCGCGTCCGGTAGGTGATCCAAAAATTGGCAAAGACGTGTTTTACGTCTGCTTTTAACAGGTCGAATTACCGCCAGATATTCATCCCCTGCCGGAGTCCGTCAACGCTTATGTGAGTTCGATACTTTGTCGTTCTAACTATCGAACGTTGACGAACTTCGTTTCATTGTCAGTTTGTTTATCCATTCACATTGGAACCACATGTCCTTACTGTAGAATCATCGAGGAGGAATACGATTGCAGCTCATGCCGCACGCAGAGAAGCCTATCTTTGCGCAAGAGAGGAAGAAAAGGAACAGAGGAAGCGCGAGGTTCTTCACAAGATCGCCCCAGGCTTTGAACCCCAGAACGTCCTGATACCGACACGGGCTACTTCTAGCGCAGACAACAGGAACCCAAGTGACAACGTTATGGGCAGTCTTGTTGATCAGTTAGCTGCTTTGGAATCTTTGCATTCATCTAACAAGTAAAGAAGTAAGGTAGAATTCCATTGTGATGTAAAGTATGACCCTGATTCAGCCGACGATGCAGTAAGCCCTATTACATGAACCATAATCTATAATTCGTTGGTATATAACGTATCTAAACGGTCGTTCATGCATCGTTGCACCACACATTACCCCACCTGTCCTGAGCAGCGCCGGTCTTGCCTTTGCCTTTATCCCCATTGAATCCATCGATGTAACCCACCCCATAGCTCATACCGGCATTGAATCTTGATATAGGGCACTTAAACCGCAGGAAGGGGGGGCAAGCTCTCTGCGCAGCATTACACGTCTCTAAGCACGGCAGTAACATTAGATAGTTCGCATTCAAGGCGGGTAAACTAGGGTTTCTGTTGTTCGAACCTCCCGTAGGCGTCGGAACGGATACCGGCATAAGTGCCGATAACACATGCTGTTGGCCAGGTCCAGTACCCAAACCAGTGGCAGTTGATGCCAGGGACGTTGTGGTGAAACTGTTAGGACGCTCCGGGCTTGATTCGCCGCATCTGATAAAGCTGACTGCGCACAGCCACCGGCGATACGCTGCCTGGCAGTCTTGGCATGTGACAAGGGGGGAATACATATCACGGCCGCACGGAAAAGTCGAGAGATTTGTTGTGAAGTTCGCCAGAGACGACAAGAGAGAGCTGGAAATATCTGACGGAAGGGAGGTGCTGTCAAAGGCACTTTGGCCACTGGGCAGGAGAGAATCTGAGAGTGGAACGGAATAGGCCACGGAGGGACAATACGGCAATGAGTGGACCAGAGAACAAGGAAATGCACCTGGTACTCCGGGTCAGGTTCACGTCTCCAAATGATGATTCCACGCACCCGACTTGGTTGCGAAGTATATTGGTCCGCTGACTTTGGTACCGTCTTGTACTACATAAGCCGTATAGTTAGTGGAAGGAGTAAGACCATTAATCAACCATTGGTTTCTCCAGCCGTCGGCACCTCTTAGCCAGAGGGTTTGGTTTACCACAGTTCCTGCATTGGATGCCTGCCGCGAGCTAAGGGAGCAACCGGTCTGAGGTATATCCGTCAGTTTACTATTAGAGAACGTTGGCGCTAATATGATCGTAAAATTCGGTGATTGAGTATAGGACGATTGGGGGAACGAGAGGTTAGCTTGAGGCAGGGTATAGTTTGGGTATTTTGGTTCGGGCGTGGTTTCAGCAGGAGCAAACGGCGCTGAAAACAGTATTGCTTGATTGGATGTCGTATCGCCCAGAAACGGTAGGGCAGTTAACGATTCATGGATTGGACCTGACGAAACGGGTTAAGGGATGACCAGAGTTAGGGTGCTTATGCACGTACCAGAATCACTTACGCCTACCTCGAATGCTCCTCGGCCTTCCACTGTTAGCACTCCGCCATTTGGAAAAGGGCTGTTGAATACACCGAGTCCTTGGACTAGGGTGATCTCAACGAGGCCGTTCCCCCCGCTATGCCCGGTAGTGCCGGAAGGGTCAGAGCTTGTGTTTGCGATAAAGAAGCGTTGACTAAGATCTTCTGCATCTTCTGAACACACTGCGATTGTTACGGTAAGGTTACCACCATTCGGGATGGTAAACACCGGAGGGGTCTCTGACTGAGTAAAGGATAGAGGCCTATTCAGTTGTAACTGTTGCGTAGTCTGAGCAAACGCAATAGCGGTACTTAGAAGACACAGAAGTGCCTGAGGTAGCATAATTATTGCCTGGGTGTTGGTATCGTCGTTGTCGTTGTCGATGCCGTTGACGTGTTTGTCATTATTACATCGACGGCCATACTTGGACCAATAGCAAGCAACTGTACGACATTGCCCAAAGTAAATTAATGATGCTGTCTCCGACAAGGGGCCAGCGCCCAAGGCATCAAAAATCTGCTGACATTGTTCGCTATTATTATCACAATATGTACCTACACGAGCACCCAGACTACACCCCATAGAGACAATTATACCAAACCTAATTCCCAGAGAAGAGAAAATAGAAACCGGACCAGGAACACCAGGATAGCATGTGGGATCATAGGACCGTGCGTGTTTGACAGTAATTACTTCAGTCATCCATCCATCGAGTAGTGCCATGCGCGACCGGACATTTGTGGTTCCCGAGGGTCTTCCTTGATGAGAAAAATCTCCCACAAGCGTCGCACAGGAATTCGCAGACTTTGCCGTGTTTAGAAACCTCGTGTCGAAGCCGATCATGCTGCCGAGAGAATTTTTCAGAGCAGCCGAGTGTACATGGGAATGTCTGTTTGGGCTTCGGCTTGTGAGCATCCATGTGAACCCTCAACGTATACTGATTTGTAAATCTGCGGGAACAGCCTTCCATCAGACACGGCAATCGGCGTCTTGCATCACCTGGGTCATTGTCACTCTTGGCTGGAGAATGTTCTCGCGAAGTTGATCCATCCATCCTCGTCGGGACATCTAAATAATCCGTAGACGTGCCAGGGGCAAGGGGCGACGATGAGCATGATGGGGGAGCCGAACGACTCGGATGGATGCTCGTTGGGTCTAAAGAGGCCCCGCTTCGTGCAGCAGGCATCGGTGGTAGGAGTTCCTGCGCTAATGGCGATGAGAAAGAGCGATCGAAAACGTTGTATCTTTGCGGATCAGATAGGGCTGCCTCGGAGCTAAGTTTAAGTGAAACCGATGAGAAACTCAGTAAACGTACCGTAAGGCGCAGGGAAAGTGTTGTTGCCCGAAGGATGATGCGCGAAGGGCACCCCGCTTTGCGACTGGAAAGGAAAATCATAGCTACCACCGTAGCTATTAGACCAATCGAAGTTTTGTTGGTTGTTTTCTATGGGAGAGTTTAATGTGAGGTAAGTTATGACATTAGCTGGCATGCTCACCATTGTTGAAGTGGAGCTGAGGTGTATATGATAGAGCTAAGCCATATGAAGTATATATATGTAAGACGACATTTCGTGATACAGTGAAACTCACCTGAATGGTGTGAATGGTGATTATGAATTTGGTTATAAGACATGGTATTTGAGCCGTCGATCGTCATATCTAACATCCCATTGGAAAGGCCGAACTATATCTAAGGTGATGAACAACGTACAGTCATGGTCAGCTTCATCGCTGGTGGTACCGAATGTACCGTATTGCCCCGGCTGAGATGCGGGAAATCCGAACTGATCCACAGGCAATCGATGTGGGCCACCACCTGCCGCGTCGACTGTCACATTGAAGGCCCAGAGAAAGAAAATCAATGATTTCATACCGTACGCCGAGGAATATTGCCCATTCATTGCACTAGTCGTTTGAGCCCGACAAGTACTTGATGTAGGAGAAGGCAGTAGCTGGACGTTATATACCCACCAGCTATTTGAGGTTTCGGAGATCAAAGGTTGAGTGAAAAAGATGGGTAAACGGCCTTTGTTAAGTACCCCCGGATATTCACGTCTGAACAGAGCATGTCATTCATTGGTGATCTATATTTGAACAAAATGGCTGCGGTCTGCAAGAACGATACGCGGTCCAGATGGTTTGCAGTAAAGGGACAAATTCGAGGAATAAGCCACACGGCTTGTGATGTGGAACGTTCAGGCACCAGGGCATATACATTAGCCCTGAAAATAGGTACTCATGCGTCGATCAGACCTGCTCCTTCCGAGCGCTCAGTTCCGTGATTTGCGAAAAGTGCCTGAGGAGTCAATGAGGACATACGTGGCTGGTATTATTCAAGTGTTTCAAGGGTCTTGGCGAGAATGGGTCGCCTTAGGTGCACCAAGCTGTGCAGATGGTATAGGCGTAAGACATAGTTAACCTGTGAAGGATGGATGCTAGGGATCAGACGGAATGCCTTATTGACAGCGATGCTGTGTTGAATGTTATCGGCCGATCAACTTTTTTCTTTTAATTCTCCGGAGAGCATAGCATTCCTATGACCTCAGTTCGTTGTACCCCTCGATTGGGGCCGAGACCACATTATTCGTGGTCTTCCTGTATGCCTTGTGCTCGCGATAATGAGCCGCGTGGTGTTCCGAACCCTTGCTTAGTTTGTTGATCGGAATAAGCCAGCCCTGGCATAGACTTTCCACGTAATTAAGCAATGTTAACTGAACCTTCAGTCCGCCTTCACGTTGTACCTGTCTAGTTGGTTCCTGCGCGTCAAGCGCGACGTATAAGTAATGTCAATGTAAGTCAGGGGCAGGTCGGTCCCGGCATACGTGAGAAATACTTCTCAGCTGGGCGCACGACTAGACCCTGTACAGAGAACATGAACTGTTGGTACCTGCACGGGCCATACTCTGGAGCGCAAACATAAATATCTGTCACGGTGGGAAGTGATGCCCGTCTGCAAGTTTGCTGCCAATATGACATGCGTTCTTCCTGCGCTGATAAGCCGGAATTTGAAGGGTCCAGGCTGGCCAAGTCACCGAGCTAATGTTCAGAACTCAGGTTTGTTCTACCCGTTTCACCTTTCTGCTGTCTGTGGATGGCCAGGTGTGCCCCGACCAGCAGATCGCGGCTGTGTGACAGTTCGATCCATAGCGGCCGCACAAGGAATGCGCACGGCTGGACCAATGACGCTTGGTATTAACCATGCTCATTATCTCCTGGTCATCAGAATCAATGCCAAATGTCTACTAGGACAAATTCATCAGTCATGATGCATGATGTACGATGGATGACGACCAACATAAGTACATTTGTGGTTTCGAAACGCAGTGTTGCTATTCGTGGGGATTCATTCCGAGCGACTCGGAGGGCTATCTCGAGTGTCATTAAAGACAAGGATGGTGCTTAGGCACGATGGGCTGATCCGTAAGGTACACTAGGAGTGCCCAGGGTTGTGGGGGTACCGCGGTGTAAGTTTATCGCCGCACTGTGACACGTGACTCATGTCCAAGCACATGTTCCAGTCCCAATTCCGCCATAGAATCAGCACAAGCTGGCCACGAGGCCTGAATCTTTGTTCTTCCAAGCTGAGAGTACTAAGACAAGAACAAAGACACTTCTCGTCAACTACACACCGACCAGTACGTTATGTCCGTTTCGATGGTCAGCCGCGTCCTGGCGCCAATACACAACGGGGCAGTCAATATGCCTACTATTGGAATCAGCGTGACAGAAGAGTACAGCTTGTCATAATTTTGGGAGGCTTGACTGGTGTATACTACTTGGCGCAGTAAGTCCTCAAATGCGTTCTTGGAACACGTTTTACGTGTCAAAGTTTCTTCCTGTTTTATATTTAACTTCGTCTTAGAATCTAATATATGTCTCCTCGCAGTCTAGAACAGGTACCAGAGACAGGGAGATGGAGATTTATGAATACCAGTCCGCAGTTTGAGCTCAAGGTACTGATGCATATCCTTGAGATGACATGATGTAATCTTCTCTAGTTTGGTGAATTAGCTCGTGCTCAAGTCTGTCGCGAGCTAAATGATGATATTCTACCGTACAATCATCCCATCTCTCGACACGTTCGACGTGTCGTCCAACGCATACTATCATCTAACAATTTGGGATCGGTTAAGGGCATGGAGAGTGGATCACAATTAATCAGTTCCGGACCCCCGATTGATGGGTCTGGAGGGGAGATCTGGGATCCGGATACGGAGCAACGGTCATCATCATTAACAAATATGGGGTCCGCAAAAGAATGGGACGTGATCGTAGTGAATGATCCCAAGATGGTCAATGCAATGGCAGTCCCCGGTACGTCCATTCTGGGCAATGGTTAATGATAGCCAATTCAAGTATTTAAATTGAGTGCTGTAGGCATGATAATAGTCTTTACTGGGATTTTACCTGTATGTGGGGATGAACAAGGACTCTCCGTTGTCTTATCGCACGGTAAGTACCATTACTCGACTCGGGTAATTATCACGTTTGATGTACTCTAGAAATCGCCCATGTTGGTGAGCTGTCTTTGTCATTTGTCTGGCCGTCCCAAATGCGTAATCGCATTTATAGTCGCCCGGCACGCCGCGGAGCGAATATCGTCCCAGACCATAATGATTAGTTCTATTATCCTCCTAAATTTGATTGGAGTAAATTTTGATCTCTCTAGAACCATAGAGGACTTGATGTTTAAACTCCCGAATTCAAGAGCGCAGGAACGGGAAGGTACCCAAGAGTTGCCTAGGTTTAAACACGCATTGACTTTGCGCTGGTATAGCTGATTACATTGGTCTGAAGTTGATGGCGAGAGGATGTTTTGATCCAAAAGCAGCGCCAAAGTGACTTTTCGCGTGTTCACTGTTGCATGTAACTAACTTGACAGCCAGAGTGTTCGACCGCCTAGATAAAATCGAATCCAAGATCGGGCCTAAATTCATGTTTGATTTCCTTGAAACTCACCCGTCGTCAAAGAGTCGTGTTGAAGTAAGCCACAGTTTTTGTTGCTTTTCTTTTGTTGCTCAAAATTGCGATAGTACTTGGAGCAACTTCTGCCAGAAGCATTTGCCATCAGAGCATCGAATACGGAGTGTGCGGAGATGGAAAAAAAAGTGTGCCGATTCCGGAACGCTGGGCATGAGATACGCGTTATTGAATTACGACCGACGGAGGGGGTTGTTTAGAGTTACTGATGTCGGAATATTATGTACGGCGTGGCCGGCCCGGAGGATGACCATATATGGCGTGGGGATTCGGGCTCCGGCCGAGGGCAGAATTGCGCCTCACAACGACAGAAGGCATCGTCGCGTACGTGCAGGCGGGCTCTCCATGTCGGCCGCTTCGTGCACACCCTCCTTGACCCCCAGCAGGTCTCCCTCGCCTGAACTTTCGCCACAGCCCGACCATTTCTATTCATTGACAAGTGCCCAGCTTCCTCCATCTCCCCATTCAGAAGGAAGGCCTTGGCTCTCTCCAGATGATGACCCTCTAGCTCACCGTGGAATACCCGTCTTCAAGCCTACCATGGAACAGTTCCAAGATTTTGAACAGTACATTGTCAAAATCGAGCGCTGGGGTATGCGGAGCGGGATTGTGAAAGTCATTCCACCGAAGGAATGGTCCGTATTCTGTCTATCTACATACTATGTACTTGCTCATGTATCGGTCCTGGTGTATTTAGGACGAACGCACTTCCGCAGTTAAGGCCACAGCTAAAGAACGTGAAGATCAGGACTCCTATCGAACAACATATGCTTGGTACAGGGGGTCTGTTTCGGCAAGAGAATATGGAAAAGCGCAAACTTATGAGTGTCCGTGAATGGTTCGAGCTATGCGGTAAGGAAGAGTTTCGCACGCTTGGAGTCGATGATGTTGGGCTGCATGCGCGAAGTGCCAATGTCAAGCCGAGGACGAGGAAGAGTGCTGCTAAGAAGACCGATGCGATAAAGGCGGAGTTAGTCGACATGGGAACCGAGATTAAAGATGAGCTGGACGATGAAGATCAACATGTAAAAGTCGAACATCCAATACATCATTCTGAACAGTCCTGCGCCGTATCACCACCGGATAGCGCTGTAGATACTTCCCGTGCAACACCTGTTAGTGAGGCAGGAGTGGGTTCGGCAGACTCCGAGACTGTTCAGGGAGACAAAGCCAAAGCCAAACGCAAGCGTGCAAATCAGTCTAGGGAAGTTAGGGAAGCTAACCTCGCAGAACGAGCTGCGAAGGACGTAGCATTTTTAGAGACATTTAATCCTCATGAGGACTGGCTACCGTCCAATACTAAAGCACCCGATTATACTCCCGAGTTTTGTCAGAAACTCGAGAGACAATTCTGGAGAAACTGTGGCTTAGGCAGACCAGCATGGTATGGCGCTGATACCCAAGGTTTGCCCACTGTGTGCATGCCTCAACTGCATTCCCTTATCTCTTTGCGTAGGGTCACTGTTTACGGATAAGACAAAGTGTTGGAACGTCGCCAACCTTCCTTCAACTTTGTCCCGACTATTGCCACCTGGTAACGGGTTGCCCGGCGTTAATACGCCGTATCTCTACTTCGGAATGTGGCGCGCGACATTTGCCTGGCACGTTGAAGATATGGATTTATTCAGTATTAACTATGTTCATTTCGGCGCTCCAAAATTTTGGTACGCCATACCCCAAGGCAGAGCTTCAGCTCTTGAGCAAACGATGCGAGGTACTAGTCACTGGTATTTGTCGGAGTCGTCGAACTGAAGATGTCAATAGGTTACTTTCCGAAAGATACCTCTCGTTGTCCACAGTTCTTGCGTCACAAGTCGTTCTTGGCATCTCCAACAATACTAGCTCAATCATCTTGTCGACCCAATTACCTTGTGCAACATGCTGGTGAATTTGTGATAACTTTTCCGAGAGGTTACCATGCGGGTTTTAATCTAGGGCTGAATTGTGCCGAGAGTGTCAATTTTGCTTTGGACAGCTGGATAGAGCTTGGTAAACGAGCAAAAGTATGCGAATGCATTAACGATAGGTAAGTTTTATTGTTTCATGAGATTTCTTCCACTCAGTTGGGAAGTGTACGAATTGATGTCGAGCAACTGCTCCGAGACCGGGCTCGCGAAGTTGGATTACAACAGAAGGAGAGCCAACAGAACGTGGACGAGGAGCCTCCCAAGTCAAAGAAGAGAAAGGCGGATGGTTTGCCAAGTCCCGCAAAACCCAAAAAACCGAAGACAAAACCAGACTCAAAAGCACCCCCGACAAAAATATCCCTGACGCTCAAAATTGGACCCAAACCGCCAGAGCAGGAGGAGCTCCCATGCTGTCTCTGCATTTCTACAAACAGGGAGGGTTTGTTGCCCGTGCACGACCCACCGATAGGGAGAAAAGATATTGAAGAACTCGCAGGAAGACCCAAGATTTGGATGGCTCACGAGAGCTGTGCCAACGTTATACCCGAGACATGGGTCGACGAAGTGGAGGAGGGGCCTGATGCGTATAAACAAAGGTTTGTGTTTGGCGTCGATGCAATTGTGAAGGACCGATGGAACCTGGTATGTCACCCCACTGCCCAGATGTCAGGAGGCTAAATCATAGTTAGAAATGCTCTGCATGCACAAAGACTCGTCAGAAAGCCCATGGTGCGCCTGTACAATGCACCAAGGGGAAGTGTCCAAAGGCCTTTCACGTCAGTTGTGCTCGTGAAGGCCACGACACAGGCATTGTCTTCACGGTATTAAGGGAAGTCGAGAAGGAAGTTGTTCTTGTGGACGCGGTATCGGAAACTGCCCACGTGGATCTTTCTGCTATGCAAATTGATACCGGCCATACGGAGCAATTCGATGCAGCAACGGTGACCAATAACGCGGATACATTTCCGGGTACAGCGCCCGATAGTGGTGTGCCAGTCGACTCCGATCCTCCTAGTCAAGAGTCAGCGTCCCGTGTATTGAAAGTCATTAGGAAACAAGAAGTTGAAATCTTGTGCACTCAGCACAATCCTGTTCGTTTCTTTATTATTTTTCCGGTCGCTTTATTTATTTGAGGTTTTCAGATTGTCACAGCTTCTAAGAGGGCCAACAAGCAGGATAAAATAAAGTCCGATCTACTAGCTCTGCCAAGTATGGCCCGGATTAAAATACGGGTCAGCGCGGGCGTCTTTGAGGTGTCTCTTATTCGAGTTATAGAAGAGACAAAGTCGGTGGAAGTCTTGTGGGACCGTGGTATCAAGAGGGAATTTAAGTGGGGTAGTGTTGTCTTTGGCAACACAGGAGCCAACGTGCAGCAAAAGCCTTCGGAAGTGATAGCCGAATCTGAACGTGCGTAAATCAGCTCCTCAGAAGAAACGATGTAATTGCACAAATACGCAGATACCAATTCATCCGCTTCTGTGCAGAGTTATGCCCCCATCCATGCGACAGGTAACACTTCTACACCTGACCAAAGTTCAACGGGACCTAGTGCTACCTCGCAACCACGATATACGACGGGCACTCCATACTATTATCAATCTGGCCCAGGGCACTACAGTTATTGGCCATACCAAACTACAGGACATCCATTCATGACTAGCTCACAAGCGTACCCCTATACATATTACGGCACGGCTGGTCCGATGAATCATAGTTCATACATGTATAGTGCCGGTCAATATCGCTCCAATCAACTAAACTGGCAGCAGCCTTATCGAGGCCCTCGTTACAATGGGCCGGTGCCCGGGAGTTCAGCGACCGCCAGCCAGCCAGGAGTCCAACATGCAGCGCCAAATAATGCTCCCGACTTGACCCCAAGTACAGGCGACAGCGCGACACCCAGTCTACCCACAATGACTACGAAGAGCACTGTCCATCAGGTGCAAGACATACCACCGTCATCCACTTCTGTTCAAGGCATAATGGATGGTACTCTGGACAAACCGGCCAACTTGTCAGGGGATGAACAAAGCATCATGAAGGAACTGGTTGCATTATCTTCAATGGAACCTTCTCAGATCGTAGATGCATTACGCGATAACCCGCAGCTGAGGGACATCGTGTTGGCAGCCGTTGACCAGGCGAAAAAATCCTCGCTGACTCCGGACTGATTGTTCGTACTCTATTCTTCTCTTTATTATATTTCGCTTCCAATATCGCATTTCCATTCCACGTATGATATAAAAGGCACTCTGTAGTCATTCTGTAGTTGTAGTCTTTAATTCATTTGTCCCTAACCTCAGCTGTAATGTGGTTCCTGCATGACATAAACACGAACAAATGCGCTCATTAGCTAACCGCGTCGCATTCAAGCTAACATTCGCCATTTAGAAGCTAACATTATACGGCTGCCATGTGGATTTTGACCGCTTCATTCGATGGCGCTGAAATAAGCGATGGGAATGCAAATTTGCAAAGTGCGTTCACGTCTTCAAGTCAGATGCTTTCATTTGGCGAGTCTTACCAAAGACTACAGAGAGTAAGCTGCTCAAACCAGGAAAAACGTATGCGCTCGGGAGGAGAGACCAGCCCCTAGTTATAAAACATCAACGAATATCAAAAGAGCATGGCGTGTTTGAGGTTTCAAGTGTAGCAGAAGACAGGCTTGTACGTCGCCGTCTTCTTGTGCCCTCTTTCACCCTAAGTCTAGAGGTTTAGTCAGATCCAGACTACAGACCATCTTTACGATACATCAACAAGAGAGACAACAAGTCTATCAAGGTTATTCGCGGACAGGGACATATTCTTATAGACAATCTCAGCAGTGACGAGTTGCAACACGGCGATGTCCTTTGGCCTATTATCCAGGAAAAAATAGAGTAAGCATTATCAACACTTCCTTGCTTGTACCACCAATGAGGGGTCAGCGTCAAGTGGGAACCTTTGTGCTGCTATTACCCACCTGAGAAGAACAAAGTAGCGTCATTGGTGCGGGGATGTACCTCCCTTGGTAGGTCAGTCCTCTTATTCTTCCGCGAAGCGAACTAAACGAGTTCGAAGGCATCAGTTTGGTTCATACGCCGGAGCCCTGGGTCACCCACCACCTCACTTCTAGTTACGCGGCAAGCGCATCTGTGGGGGCGTCTCTCTTGTCTGCGTCTCAATTTGTCAGGCCTGAGTGGCTCGAGGAGATCATTCGATTGGGGACGACAGAGCAAGATTCCTCTGACCAGAGCGCACTTGAGAATGCCTTTGCATTACCGCCGCTCAGCAAATATCGACCATCATTCTCGCCTAAATTACATGATTCACAAAAGGTCTTCAAGGTGTGGGAGCCAAATGAAGAAAGGATGAACATGTTGAACAACTATCGCTTCTTCCTTGTATCCGAGATACCGTATGCCACTGGCTCCGATGCTAAAGACCTGATACAGCGTGGCGGAGGAACATATGAAGTCCTCAACATTCATGCGGGAAAAACCAAATGGCATAGAGCTCTAGTCAGGGGTAATGCGAAGGAGGGTCAAAAACTAGTTCTTGTCGGGAATAAGGATTCCTTGAAAGCGGCCATCGATGAACATGACTGGCAAGATTTGATTCATGAAGTTGAAATGCATGTTTGTGTCAAACTATTCGTAACACATTTCTTACTTCATTATAGATTCGACTTACCGTTCATTGCGCCTGATGCCCTTATACAAGCGGTTATCAATATAGACACCTCAGGACTGGATAAATCATCAGAACAGGGGGAAGGGATTCAAGGTCAACATTGACGCCTTTCATATTGGGATCTCCTAACGTCCCGTTCTTTATAGTTCACCATAAGCCACCCTTTAAAAGTAATCATGAAAAGGAGGTTGTACCTGTTACCCCCCCAGAGCCACAGCAGGATCGCTCAAGGGGGCTAGTCCGGAGTGTCACCTCACGCAAAACTTCAGTTGAGCCAATTGAAAGCGCGCTTCCGGAAGACAACAAGCCTCGCCTCCGTCGTGCAAGTATCCTTTCCCTATTCCTGTAACATATAATTTACAGTATATTTATTAGGCTTTGACGAGGCGCACGAATGCGAAGTCAGGCCTTGAAGACTTGTCTGGTGTGCGCAACACCCAACCTGAAGCAATGCCCATTGATCTGACTGTAAGTGCCTCGACTATAAGTCCTGATCTATTCATACTGATGTCCTCCAAGGCATCCATACCTGTTCGTTCAAGGCAGCTGAAGCGTCGGCGCAATGCTTCAGAACCCGTTCAATCGTCAGATATACTACATACTTCGCCTAACGTTAAATTACAATCAGCAAAAAGACATAAAACGCTATACGAAGATGACAAAATCCAGGACATGAACGTGGATGAGATGTATAGTCAGTTACCGGTTTCGCTTCCCACTGAAGCATCGAGCGAAACACTTAGTCAAACTCAGACCCAAAGGAATTTTTCGGGTCCGGTGCAGGCGCCTTTGCTTCGTCCGTTGCCTGTTGTTCACGAAGAAGAGGAGGAAACGCAAGGGACTAGCAATACCAGCAGAGGTATTAAAAGAAAGGCAGAAGTGATTTACGATGTTGAAATGGTAAGTGACCTGTTCGATGTGAATGAAGCCCTTTATTGTGGTTATACATAAGGACATTGCAATTTCAAAGAAGAAGAAAACTCTGGGGGAAACCAACGCAGCTGAAGAACAACCACGGACGACAGTTCAAGGTACAAGTAGTAAACCTCCGTCGAGTGCCAAGATGGACACCAATAAGCTCGACGTTGACACAGCCTTCCTTAAAGCAGTTGCTTCGACGAAGAAAGGGAAGAAGAAAGAAGATGACTTTGATCGTGATTTTAACAAGCTAAAGATTGCACGGCCAGAGTTAGAACGGCAGGAAGAGGATTGGGACGTCGTGGATGATTTTGGTAATGATACCGGTATTCGGGGAAATTTCATGGTTATTTTGGAAATGGATGTTCCTACAAAAGATCATGCACAACATCGAACTGTCGAAATGTGGACTGACTGGCAAGACGTGCCAAACTTTAAGAAGTTTAAAAAGGTATGCAATGTTTTGTACATATACCCGAACATTGTTGCTAACGATAAATATTAGAAAATCAGCGCATCATCAAGGACCAAAGTTGAGTTGATTATAAACGAAGAGAACGATTACGGTTTGGGACCTAGTGAGTGGATTGGATTATCGTCGGATATGTATTCACCCCCATCAGCATATTGGAAAGGTGGCAATCCAGAGTCGCATGATAGCCAGGCGGTAGCTACCCAAGCAAGGACGGATACAAGACCTCATAATAGTAGGAAAGGCCGTAATCGGGCACTGATTATCAATGATTCTGACGAAGAGTCGGATGAGATGCATCCTCCTGATAAACCAAATCCAAGAGCGATCACCAAAAGCCGGCCACGTACGAAGACTGGACATGCGACGCAGCCCCTATTCTTGAATTCTGATGATGAGAGGATGGCAGATAAATTGGATATAGAGCCCGATGACAGCGAGGGGGGTATGTCAACGTTGAAGTCGAGTGCAGGAAGCCAGAAGCGCAGTAGAGAAGCGTTGAAACCACCGTCAAGAACGAGGACGAAGAAGGCACCTACCATTCTTATGGATGATGATTCAGACGACGATGCAGTATTCAAAGGTTTCAAAGGCAAGAAAGGTCGTTAAAGTATAGTAGCTAGCTAGCCTCGACGGGTCAATTAATTAATTAATTTTGGTCTGAACGGCGTGTGCACCCTCCCACCACGATGATCGTATCACCCCGCCGCAGGAGTTTTTCTCGCATTCTCTTTATCATTGGTTCTGCTCTTTTCATTAAATTAGTTCTCTTCCCCTCTACTTCGATAACACCAAATCAAGAACACCAAATCAAAGAGCATAATTTCATTGAACGTGCGACACGTCCAGACAAGTCGCTTAATGTCCAAAAACACCGTTTCTTGCAGGCTCGAATGGGTCGGGATGACCGTGATGAGCTGATGGGTGATGTGATCCACAATGGTGTCAACGATTACTGGGAGAGGTTCCAAAAGCCATAGTGCGTAACTGCTTTCTCAGTCGGGACTGGGTCTACACTGAGCGTGACGCAGCATTCTCAGTAAAGAGACATCCAATATGGATGCTCAACTCGTGGTCAATTCCATAGAGCAACTACTCTCTCTGAATGGTTGGGTTGCAGCATTGTGTCCCACCCTCGCACGTCCGTTTGGCCAAAACAAGTACGAAAACGCTTACGACGACCTTATACGTCAGGGCCATCTGTACTATGTAGCAATTGTCATTCACTCCGCCGACCATTTCTTGGTTGACCAGCTGGCCGTGATTGTCCAAATTGCCAGGCGTCTGGGCACCAACAATCTATTTGTTTCCATGCTAGATTACGCTTCGACGGATTCGACAGAGACGTTGACCGACCTATGTGAGGCGGTACTTACACTCCTTGGAGTACCTTTCAGGATACGAAGGGTCCCTGGGATGACTGAAGATCCTGTAGCTGCTTATTACCCGTTGGAAGAAGCATATATGCGAAATTTAGCCTTGGAGCCTTTGAATGAACTGCGGCGGAAGCGAAACATTAAATTCAGCAGAGTTATCTGGCTTAAGGGCTTTACATGTCCCAACGACATATTAGAGACTATCAAGATCAGCTTCCTGAACGAAGCTGCAATGGTCTGTGGTATGGATTGGGCAGAATACAATGGATTTTTCGTTTTCTCGGACAGGTAGGTCATCTAAAAAATTACCAAGTGGTTCATATATCTAATGTCCACTTAGATGGCGGACACGAGATATTGAAGGCGATCAATTCCGACAAGCCACTTCAACTTCTCAACTGGATGCTGTACCTCCCCGGGATAAGTCAGGGGCAGAGCGCTACGCTCACCACCTTCCGTTCCAGGTCTTTTGCTGCGAGTCGGGAACACACGTCGTCGACCCGCACCAGTCTTACTATAAGGGTGTATATTACAGGGCAGGAAATGACCTCCAAAACTTGAGTCGATCCGAGAGTATGGCCATACGAGATCCAGATGCTGCGTGCCTTGATAGTAGCCAGGCCTGGTTTTGCCGAGATTTGTGGGTCCTTACTGCTAGGGACGCCATGGCAGATATTGACAATGAAGTCAATCCCGGAGCAATGAGGAAGCGCTCAGTCATTGAGGTTGCTGCGTTCGACCCCCTAATGGTAAAGCGAGACGCCATAAGGGTAAAAGGAGCGGATGGAGCTGAAGACGAAGTTAACGACGACGGGGCGGATAGGCGTCAGAAGGCAAAGATGGACCCAGACGCTAATGCCGGATCCGATTATGACGCCATGTCAGCTGAAGAAGGTGGTGAAGAGGTTCCGTCTGCAGAAGACTTTGAGAAATTATCGATACCCAACTCCGTGTTCAGGCCAGCTCGAATATTGGTTAACCCTAGATGTCCAACAACGTACGCTGGTGTCAGTCACACACAATTAGCAAGAGATTTATTCGGAGATGGGGACGATGCTCCGAGAGGAGACACCGCAAAATATATCCTTGAAGATTGGGATGGCGCTCCAGAGAGCTTCGTATGTCAGGAGCAAAAGTGAGTAGTTTCTGCTATTATTGCAGATTCTTAATGACTTATAATACTTTTCTAGAACAACGGGAGGAAGGAAAGCAGCAAAAACGCAAAGAAGGCTTGGCTTCTCGATCAACGAGGAGTTGCAAAGAATACCTAAATGGACATAGAATATCTCTTTTAACTATAGGTTGTACGCGCATCATTTGTATATTTATTCTAGTAGTTTTTAATGAGCAGGATCCACCTGCAAGCCCGAGCTTTTGGCCCCATTACTCAACGTGTGAGGTTTGCAACGAAAGTGACAATGTCTTCTATCCAACCAGGTACAGACCCGGGTTCCTCGATCTGTGTACTTGCGCCTAATAAATCATTTTCACAATAACAATCAGGACTAACATGATAATTGCAACTAGGAAGGGATAAAACATTGGGTACGAATGTTCCATGGCCCATCCAAGAGGATTACGATGCCAAGTGGTAGGTGATTTCCCTCACAGAACTTTACGAATGGGATGGGCCCACCCCGTCTTCGATTCATTAGTAGTTAGCTTTACTATAACTGATGTCGGCCCAAATGCGAAAAAAAAAGGCAGGTATAAAGACGTCGAATGGCGTGCATGGAGAAACGGCTTTATGAACGGCAGCTTGTATGCACGATATGTCCGAGACAACAGACCCAGTTGATCGAAAACGTCAAAAACGGATAAAGTGGGACCGAGGAAGATCATGAAGTGGCCCGTCTCCCAAGGGCGTGGCCCCTGAAGGTCAAATTCTGCATAAACAGCTGAATCGGCCGCATTGGAGTGAATGGAATCCAGGCAGGTGCCATGAGTACTGAGGAGACATTGCCAAATTTTGAGGGCCACATATTTGTGCGGTTCGGGGTATTGCTAGATGTAATTCGCCTAATGTGAAAGTATGTTCTATTAGTATTAACAACATGATTGTCTGCCTCGCGAAGAACGAACCTGCTCGTCTTGGTGTTGATGAATTTTCATAGACTTCCGTGAAAGAATTGTGGTGCGTACCATAACCGGGGACAGTCTCGCAAACACGATGTCCAAGGCTACTCTGCTCCCTGTCAGAATAAGTAATAAATCAACCACTCCGTGGGAGACTGCCTACTTCATTTATACATTGGCGAGACTGCGCTGTAATGGTACATATCGCCCTCTGGAGGGGAGAGTTCCGCTTGACCGTACAGGCCATTACATTTGGCATAGCAAAAGCGGGATCCATCGCGCTACGCATTGGTTATGTTGGCTGCCCATCACAGTTGCCAAGCCGAAACCAATGACAAGACACAGAACATCGCGTATGAATCTTGGCGAATTCAATTTGAACTGGGCCAGCAGCCCCAGAACGCATATAGCCGAGGATAATCACCCGGTCACTGGATGACACCTTGGGAGGTGTTTCTATTAAAACAGGTTAACTGGCTAGGCGGCGGGTCCAAGGTTTACCGTGTGGAATTCCTGTTCGCGGTCGTGACATCGCATATAAGGGTGAAAATATAGATATGAATACTTTGTAGCAATCTTGAATTGGAGCTTATAGATTCCGCGTTCACCTGCGAGTCCGTGTCTGCGGAGTTTTTCACATTTTGTGGTGGTTCGGAAATGGCCGGAAGAGTCTAACCCAACACTGACTTACCCGTATGTCAACACCATTAGCCCTGCGTTCTGCTCTGCCCAGAGCTCTGTCTCGCCGTGCCGTCGGTGCTTCAGCTGTCTTCAGTAAGCTGTCATTCTTTCAGTCCAAGGAGAGTTGTCACTGACTTTAGCATAGCTAGGCATTCTGGTACCGATGTATCCGGAGCTGTCGTCCCAGGTGGTCGTGCGTAAAAACATCCACATATGCCTAATAACTGCAGCCTTACGGTTGTTTTCCAGCGATATACAAAGGAACCGTGAACGACCCAACGCCTTTTCCAGCTCCCTCGCGTGTACATGGCTCATATCACTGGGCTTTTGAACGTTTACTCTCCGCCAGTCTTGTGCCAATAACTATTACTGCCTTCGCTACTAGCGGGACGCAACACCCGGTTTTGGACGGATTACTTGGCGTCAGTTTAATTGTCCATAGTCACATCGGGGTGTGTTATCAGGTCCTAGCTTTTGGTACTCCAATTGACATTCTCATTTGCAGTTCGATAACATAATCGTTGATTATGTGGACAAACGTAAATTCTCCATCCTCGGACCTATCGTGAAGTGGACGTTGCGCAGTGCAACCGCTGCTACGCTTCTTGGTATCTATCAGTTTAACACAAATGATATTGGTAAGAATATCGTATATATAATATTCCGCTTGTACCCTAATTTCCCAAATAGGCTTGACCGAACTGATTGCCAAGGTCTGGACAGCATAAGTTAGGTTAGACGTCTGTAGTATAGGCATAGTCCAAATGTTAAGACTACTAGATTTCTCGTCTCATGAGTTACAGTGTGATAAGAAAGATTCAAATATAAGTAAGTGACTATGTTCTAATATTCAAGCTCGTTTTGTGTTCCCATTAACTTGGCTAAGAGCTGCGTCAGCCCTCTCCAAATCTCCCTCACTCAGGCTCCTGAATGTGCCACCTCCAGGTGTACTAGCCCCACTCATGACCGAACCCGACCTCGACCTGACTTTCATGACTAGTGGGCTATAGAAATTGTTAGTTAAAGGGCGCCAATGGCAATCACCACGACGTACAATGGGTATGAATCTTCATCCTCCTCAGGCCATGGGTTACCACGGTAATCACTTGTCCCCAATTTCTCCATCTGTCAAAGGGCAAATGTGCAGAGTATGAGGGTATAGCAAGGTCCGAACTTACGTGCTCAGTCAAAGTTCCCATGTCGCCAGGTGTAGCTATTCCCCTTAACCTCGGACTTGCTGGAATACTGGCTGGAGGCATTCTTTCAACACCACCACCGAAATAATCCAACGGTTCGTCCTCGCCATCTACAGTGAAAGCATCCGGATAAGCCCGCCTCAATGCTAATTGGCGGGCTTTGCTATACTCAATGCCGAGGTTCTTCCAGTCGAGCAACGGGCTCAGTCTCTCAACACGATTCCGTTGATTTATGCGCTGGCGGCGCGTTTTGTGTGCAAAGTTAAACATGTGACTTGTTAGTTGGTTGACCGAATCTTCTACGGATTGCATTCGACGGTCCACAATGTAACAACCTTCGTCTTCGGGTTTCTCTATCAGATCTTGCATGAAGCATCCGAAACCAGATAAGTTAGTCGTGATTGAGGGTATACCCATCTACGAGAGAATTAATTCTCCTGCTTCCGTACAAAAAAATAATAATCGTTGATAAAACGTACGACGGTGCACTCAGCTGGTGTATATCCCCACGGTTCATAATAGCTCGGGAAGACGCCTAAATGGCAACCGCGCACGAACTCCTCATAGTCCAACCCCAATATGGGATTGCTACTGTTCAAGAAATCAGGATGGAAAATGATCTTGACCCGGTCGTGGCTTGCGTTGAACAATTGGACACGCCGTATCTGATTCAGGATGGGATCAGTAGAGTTATCAGCCATATTGTGAGTCACGATGGGGGGCAGTGCGTTGCGTTTGAGAGCAAATACACGTCTCTTGAGCAAAATCTGGTCCTCTTCCGATAGAAGCTCGGCTGGTGTAGGGATAGCTTTTTGGTCCCTGCATGTCGCTCCTTAGCAACAAGCCCTTAAAAAATGACGAGGGGCAGGCTTACCCATGGAACCTTGCGGCATGTTCAAAAAGCCGGACGCCAATTCGATTCTGTATCTCTGTCACCGTGTCCTGAAGTTGCTTCATGACGGCTTGACCTTTCAGAGCTTCGACTGTATAAGAGTGATTCGCAGCTGGCATGATGACGAAGGCAACAATGGTTATTGTTGAGCCAGCCTTTTGTAACCGATAATTTAGTCCTTAAGAACAAGTCAGTTCCGTTCCTCGGCGGGATAAAGAATAAAAAATGAAAAAACGTACGTGCTAATGATTCTATGAACATGTCCACGCCTTTGTTCCGATATTCATAGCGTCCTGCAGTGAAGTACTGGAAAGATAGTTAGCATTTCATGCGATGATGAGATTAGCTCACGTAAAGAGTTTTGTCCAAGTCGAAATCGTAATGACCGTAAAAATGACCGCGCACGAACTCGTTAATTTTTGCCTTGCTGGTGGCGTGCAAGTTCTGAAATTCGTGCATGGCCTGGAATTTGACAACATTCAAACCGTTTGGAACGACACCATCTGGTTTCCTTTTCAGCAAGTGCTCGCTCTCGTACGCCGTGATGTGAGAGACTGTAGTAAAGACGTCTGCGCAATGTGCTGCAGAGCGTTCTATGCAATAGCGGTGGTATATACCCCGCTTTCCAGCTTCATGATCGACGTCGAAATACTGGAGATTATTGTAAAAGTCGACTGATCCTGCGCAGAGGTATCTGCCGAGAAGTGTAGCATGAGTTGTGAAAACTGTAGTGATGTCGATATGCCGCTTTCTGCATAGAGGGATAGCAACGCCTGCTTGCCATTCGTGGAAATGGGCGATGACGGCTGTTGTGAGCTGGCGAGAAACGTACTTGAAACGAGATGAATAGAGATGATGGTAATACGGTGGTAAGGTGTTAACATACCTCGCCTAGGAACCAAGCCACGATGTAGCCAAAGATGATTGCCTCGTTCGTCTCGTGGTCATTGGGGGGGCTTGGTATTCCGGCGAGATTCCAAAGATCGCCCTTCCATTCGTCGAGTTTGGCATATTGGCTGCTTGTATCAAAGAGCAGGACGTGGGGGGCGCCCTCAATAAGCCATCTGCCGTAGAGAGCCTTGACACCGCGTGCGCGCATGACTTCGAGGGAAGCGGCGATGTGAGGATCGGCAGGGTCCTCCTGATCGACCTCCATTGGCGCTGTCTTGTATGAGAGAGGGCCGATGAGGCAGTACCTGTCGCCGTGTTCTGCGACGGTGACGGGGACCTTTGTCTTGATGACGGTGTAGATGCCTCCGACCTTGTTTGCGACCTCCCAGGCGCACTCGAAGAGCAGAGGGGCGGCGACATCTCGCTTGTCTGGGGAGGTGGGCATGTGGGTGGTTGGGGTGACGAACGACCAAGTACGGTACTGGTATTTATCAGCTTGACGTCACCCAGCCGATCAGAAGAGCCGTGAGAGAGCCTGATAGGAGGTTCACTGTGTTGTTCGTCAACACGTCCCGTCCCCCGATCCTCTCCCCATCCGGTTCCTTCCGCTTCACCACCTTCTTCCTCTCCGCACTGTAAACCGTCTCCTGCATCGTAGCTCCCAGCACAGAGTCCACCACACTCCCCACTCCTCCTGCCACTGCTCCCCATCCCACGCATTCCACCACTATCCCCCTATCGCACGCCCCGTTTTCCACTATCAGGCTCACTCCCATCACACTTCCCACCAACGCCCCTCCGATTATAGACCACATCGTTCCCCCCGCCGATATCGCTCCGTTCGTCCCTGGGGGAACCGGTTTGTACGTTGTTATCATCCGTGGGCGCGATGGCGATAATATTCCCAATTCTGATGCCAGCGTGTCCCCGAGACAGCACCCAAATTGTCCCAGAACAACGTAGAAGAGCATTCGGCTTAGTCCCCCTCCCACGTCTTTGTCTGTCGGGCACCACAATTCTTCCCCGTACGCATGACTCTGCCCCAGGTATGCGTGTGCGCCCCCGGGCACAAAGTATATATTCCACAATGTAGTAGCGATGAGTGCGCAGATGCTGTTACATAACACCTGCCAGCTGCTTCTATAGCCTGCTTCGTGGTATCCCTCCTCCACTTGCGCCTTCTTTTTCTTTCCGTCTGATCGTTGTCAATGGTATACAGCATTTGGCATCCTGTAGAACTTACATCTTGTGGCCCTGCTGCCAGTAAAGTAAAACGCAATAAGTCCTATTCCAAATGCTTTCACCGGTGACGCCATGATTCCGAAACCGACCATGAATGCTGTAAGTGCGCCGTCTGGAGAGAGCGACTTTTTCCACAAGCCATGCAGGCTCAGCAATAGTGCTATCGCAAATGGAGCAATAATCGAGTGAACGAACATTGCGGATTCGAATGTGTGACCTGCTTCTGGTCACTCCCAACTGCCCATACAACCACCGATTTCCCGCGATCCTGTTCCCTGTATCATCTGGGCGTTATTCCACGTAATAAGTCCCTTGACCTGCGGGATATTTACTTTGTGCCCACTACCAATATCTTTGCGTCAACGATGGACTTCTACCGTTTCTTGCTCATTTCGATACTTCAGCACGATTGCTCCATATATGTATCTTTTTAGTCACTATTAAAAAAAAGCTAAACGTGGCTGCGACCTTACGTCAGCGGTATACGCGTACATATTCTTTGCGTCACTATCATCTCTCACTATGGATCACTTCCCAACAAACTGGGGACGCCCTGTGCGTAATAGGATATCGATGACTCAAAAGTACTAATATTTCCTGCCAGCGCAACGACTTGCACGATGCGTATGGTACATACCCAGTTCACCAGCGGCCCCAGAACGGTCTCAAGGATGCTTTCGCTGACGCGGTAAAGCGCACACAGTATGTGCATTTTCTACTTTGCGATCACTAGATCCAGACTTATTTGTCTCAGAGAACCCATTGTAACAGGAACGAGCGTCCTCGGTATCATGTTCAAGGATGGTATAATGTTGGCTGCTGATAATCTCGGTGAGAGTCTCATGCAATCGAAATCACTGCCCTGCCTGAACCCACCGTCTTCATAGCTTCATATGGATCTCTCGCACGTTTCAAGGATGTGGAACGCCTGTACCCCGTCGGAAACAACACCGTCATTGGTGCCGGCGGCGACATGTCAGACTTTCAGTACCTCCAAAGGCTACTTGACGAACTCACCATTGAAGAGTTCACCGAGCAAGATGGGCACATCTTGGGACCCGCTGAGATTCACGAATATCTGTCTCAGATCATGTATGCACATAGGACGAAAATAAATCCGTTATGGAACTCACTGGTTGTTGGAGGAGTTAAAGATGGGAAGCGGTACGCTTTTCCCCCTGTCGTGATCATAGTTTGCGACCGTGATGTTGGTGTGACCACTAGGTTTTTAGCTTACGTCGATCTGCTTGGTACGACATACAGAGCGTCCACGATTGCAACGGGATATGGAGCGTATATCGCCCAACCTCTACTTAGGAAAGCGGTCGAGCCTTATACAGAAGTCTTAACAAGAGAGCAAGGCGAGAAAATTCTGGAAGATTGTGTGCGCGTGCTATTCTATCGAGATGCTAGAAGTTTGAACAAGGTATGCACACCATTCGCGCTATTCATGTACGTGGTCCGATCTAGGTCATTAGTTCCAAATCGCCACAATTACAGCGGACGGTGTCAAAATTTCAGAATCACGCCAACTTGATACATCATGGTCATTTGCAGAGAACATTAGAGGGTACGGTGCACAGACGCAATGATCTTCTGCTCACGGATCGCCTGCTGTACCAATCTGTACTTTATTGGAATCTCCTTTCAAGGTGACTTCTAATGAGCCTTTTCAACGTGAGGACAACACATACATTGCTTAACATGTATTAGCAGTCATCAAGAACGTTCTGAGGTTTATGTCCATAAGGTAATAAAACTCGTTCGTATGCACATTATCACGTAAGCTCATGACACTTACGACGAACGTGAGCATACACCACAGGCAGGGGTGATTTCGGCTAAAATAGCAACAGAATAAATAATTTCATGTTAGTAAAAATGATTACAAAATTCATGGAAATGATGCATTTCAGGTACAAGTCTCTGATATAGCAATGAAACTGGGTATTTCGGATAGCAGATGTACTCCATAATTACTGTCTTTTCATGTGACTTGAGCTGTATGAAAAAATGTACTAAGAATAGACTGTTTGAGAAAAAAAAAAAAAACATATCTTGCTGAATACTTGATGGGTTTACATAAAAGTTATATTTGAATGAGAAAAATATGCTCTAAAGTACTAAGTGTGCATGAGTAAAATTTTGGTGTTTGTCATGACTT
>JNHY02000122.1:0-39513 GCA_001691755.2 Amanita polypyramis BW_CC | reverse complement strand
TGATGTAGGCTTAATATCTGACAATGACATAATAAATGCGCGTTTACAAGGACCGCGAAACAGATAGTCTATAAACTGGGACACTAACGAACAAAAATGTTTATTGGCAACTCGTCTATTTCCTCTCGACTACAATGGTGTCCCATAACTTTCTCTCTGCATCCTCCTTGGCCACATTCACAACATGAGGTTTGAGATAGCGAACATCCTGAAACCCAGCTAAAGAACAGGACCGCTACTGACAGCATGAACATACCTCTTCTACCTGAGTCCATTCTGCTTTGGGCAAGGGTGCGTGGAGTACACTGGCTTGTGTAGCCCTCTTAAACCGGAAAGCTCGGTCATATTGTTCATGCGGGGCCAACCGCGCAAGAGCCTAAGTTGTAATATAAACATACGTTCCGTAATAAGGGGGAAAAAGTGCAATACCTTCTGGACGTTTGGTCTCTCTTCAACCACTAGTCACAGGTTATACCTACACGTTTTTCGCGCACAGAGGTACTCACATAGATCATCATACTTGAAACCATATTTTCGGTACCCTGAGGCGTCCGCATACCAGTTGGCTATTGGTTTAATCCATCCATATAGCGTGCGGGATGCTTTGACGTACGGGGCGAGCGAGGGACCGAAGGAGCCAAATGGCATTTTAGTAGCAAGATTGTTTTTGGTGACCCGGTGTTTTCCGAACAGCAGTTTGTGCTTGTTTGTGAGCAATCACGCATCATCAAAGACCAAAGATAAATATTAATAGAGAACAGATAAATTCCATCCCCCAACTAGATCTCTTGTTTTGAAGTACACCCAGCATGTCAACTACTGAGCGCACATATATCATGGTCAAGGTACTATCGTAGATGGCTTCTCTTCTGGACTTTTACTCCTACCCAGCTCTGTTTAGCCCGACGGCGTTCAGCGTGGTCTTGTCGGCAAGATCATCGCCAGATTTGAAGAACGTGGTTACAAGCTTATTGCCTTAAAACTCGCTCAACCAACAGAGCAGCATCTTGAGAATCGTAAATCACAGATCATCTACTATTTCTGTAACCATTAATGTCTTATATGCGCAGACTATGCTGATCTTAAGGGAAAACCTTTCTTCCCTGGTCTGATCAAGTATATGGCATCCGGTCCTGTGGTCGCAATGGTGTGGCAGGGCATCGATGCTGTTAAGACCGGTCGGGTTATGCTTGGCGCTACTAATCCCTTGGTTTCACCAATTGGTATGTGAAGATTATCTGGGAAACACAGAGGTAACTAATGGGCTTGAAAAAATAGGATCTATTCGAGGCGATTACGCTTTGGCAGTTGGCCGCAACATCTGTCATGGCTCTGACTCTGTCGAGAACGCGGAGAAAGAGATCAAATTGTGAGTAGTCTGTGTCTGCGCGGCAGTATGCATGGCTAATAGAGATGCCTTAGATGGTTCCCAGAAGGTGTCATTCAATATACCAGCGCTCTCGAATCCTGGATCTATGAATGATTATGATTAGTCATAGATAACGTGTATAGATAAGGACATAGCCACGGCCGCATGTCGACTGTCAACGTTTCAACTACCATGGTCCTTACGCCCATGTTTCCCACAAGGTACACAGCCTCGCCAGAATCTCTTGCGTGCCACTCAAGATGCGCCTCCTGTCTATTTGCTGCCTGTTCTTGAATCTTCTCATTGTACACGGATTGAAGGACTCTGTGTGTGGCCAATTAATATGCCTAAATGCCACTTATATTGCTGGCTCATTAACTTGCAAGTGGTTCTTGTGTTTCTCAATATCAATAGCACGGAACACTGATTATCGTAGACGAGATGCAGGTGAACGATCCAGTCGGATGGGTAGGACTGTAAGAGTTGCCAGGATGAACCGACTGGTTTATCGACTCAGTGATTACGCAGGGGATTTGGCCAACAAATGCCAAATACTCACATGGTAATCTTGTGGTCAAATGAGGATGGGACCGTGACGTTGTCCCAACGGTATGCCGTAGGACACATTGAGCCAAAATCTGAAAATACACCACCTTGGCCTGCCACCTTGGTCAAGCCACTGACCGTAGTATGGGGTGATTTATCCTACCGCGACTTTTCGTTTACTATCTACTAGCAGTCCGCTGGAAAGCTGGCGCTCGCCTTCAAGATTCCAGTCAACGAATCCTATTTTAACACTAGATTTTCCGAACATAGCATCATATGGGCTTATTCTCGTAATAGGCCATCATCAGGAAACCCAATGGCCTCTTTGAATTATCATGATGCTCGAGGTGTATTCAGCTTGAACTTGAAACCACACAAGGGCAGCAGTCCGTCCCCCAAGGAGGTGCCTTTGAACAGATATGAACGCCTGATCGTCTTACATGCATTATTTGTATCCTTCGGTTTCTTGGTACTTCTACCAGGTGGGGGTATCGTTGCTCGCTATGCGAGAACATTTACAACCGAGTGGATCAGGGTGCACCAGATATGTAATATGTTCATTGCACCTCCAGTTTTGACACTTGGATTATGCTCTGCACTGCTCGCAATACACATGAACGAGGGTTTGCATCTCAATGATGTTCACCAAGCAAGTCCAGATTTTCCAAATCGCATTCAACAACTGACACGACAGTGGCAGCTTTGCGGCACCATTCTCCTTACAATGTACTCCCTTCAAGTTGGACTTGGGATTCACATTCACCGTGCACGTTTCTCCAAAACATCAACCCATCCTATGCGCAATGTAACTCACGTGATACTTGGTCTGTTCATCATTGGAGGCGCAATCTTTCAAGTGGGAATTTCTCCGTACGAATTTCGTCCATCACTCACGAAGAATATCAGGTGAAAGGTGGCTTGTATGAATGGGCCGCAAAGACGGGTCGCCCAGAGCCTAGGAAATGGTTTATTGCGTGGAAGGCGTGGTCACTGGTAGGTAACTGTCACCAAGTGGTTGAGTTAGTGACAGCATGTTGTATAGATCTTACCGCTCGTGTATATGGGAGGACTGGTTCTTTTACAACGCCAGTTCAGGCAAGAACGTGAAGTAGCGCAGTCAGGCCGACAATATATTTCTCTATCAGATGGAGTAGAGGTGAATCAGTCAGTATTCAGTGCGGAGGGGGACGGGTTAGTTGAACGGGATGCTGTATAAAACTGTCTTAGTTGGTCTTGGGACTCCATGCTGCAGTACCCTTTTACAACTTCTAGCCTGGTAGTCTTGTATCAGTTCCTATAGTACTAACAGTCAGCCATATTGATATTGGCCTAGGTATAGAGGTTTCAGATATGTAGGTGGCATCTCAAATTTAAGATAATGATATGCACTTGAGCACTAGTACTAGCTTACACAAATCAGGGAAGGTATCGAATACAACAAGGGTATGGAAAGTGTTACTGATCCAGTGTTCGTGAACACAGAAGATTACTTGATGATGTACGCTATCTCCGCATGTTTCCCTTCCCGAAAGAATGCCAACTCATAACGCGCTGTTGTCCTAAAATTTGTGTTGCTTTGGGTCAGAGACTGACCACCTACGACCAACTCTCCTATGCGCCAGTGGAAAACAACGCAAAAATTCGCTAGTTTGGAGAAAAGCGTCCCCTTCGTGCATCGACACGTTCCGAACACGAGCAAGTTGTAGGCGAAAAGCCCAGGGACTACACGTTCGCCAGATTCACATAATCCCCCCTGGACGTGTCATATCATTGGCGATGTTGAGAGGCAAGTAAATGAAGCAAGCTGAGTTGCACGGATATCGACAGTGTTATTTCCCATCTGTAAGAATGGAAGCAAGGTCTTTCTCGCCAGCTGCTGGTAGTTGTCGTGAACGGGCCTTCAGGCGAACTAAGGATAGTTAGCGAAGCAGTACCAGTATATGGGGGGTTGGACTTACGATTTCTATCCAAGCTAAGCAAAACTACTTTGACAGCATCCGCTGGATCCTCGACAATTTTCTGTTCGTGCAAAGCCGATCGATCTACCCAGTGTTCATCCTGCCAGATAGCAACCCTCAAAATAAGATCATCTACATTTCTATCCACATCTACGGTTCCTGCGGAGCTAACGAATTGCAGTTGCTCCGTCCGCACAGTAAGCGTTGTAAGATAGTTTCCTTTGGATGTCTGTACTTTGAGGGAGAGACCATGTGTTCGAATATGCGAGATAATATATGCAATTGCGCTCTGCGCAGCTTCTCCTAAAGGAGAGGAATTTGTCGCAAGGCCGTCAAGTTCCATGATGACGGGGAGGGGAACAACAATAGTCCATCGAAGGCTTTCGACGAGAGACGCAAACATTGACAAGGATGAGAGAAGGATGTTGGTGTCGATGACAAGAACTGTGTATCCTGGGATGATGCGGAGCAACGGGCGAGTTGTCGTTCCTCTGGGTGTCGACCGTGGTCTACCACCGTTTGTACTCAGCGGGATTTCATCATGCCGTGCGGGTTGCAACAAATTGCGAAGGTAACTTCTGCGCGCCTATAGATCAAATTCAGAGGACGGTAAAAATCATATCCGAGAGATGCACACACCTTGAGATCTTTCACCTCTTCTGAGTCATTCTCGTCATCTTCGCTTTCCTCTGATCCTACAATGTCTTCTTCGTCAACTTCCATAGAGTCATCTGTCCATCGTCGTCCCATTCTTCGTTTCTCTTCTTCCTCCTTCGCCAATTGGTTTTGTTCTTTCCACATACTCGCCTTTTCCATAAGCCTACCCTCCACTATCCATGTTTTCGTTCCGGTTGTCCAGGTGAATCCTTCGACGACATCAGCGATGCCGACGGCACAGCGTAGAATTCTGATCCATCGCCTTTCAACCTGACTCATGGGACTTCTAGGTTGTGCTTGACGGAGTTGAGCATCTACATGCATCGAAGAAATCCGTTCCGTGTTTGCTCCATCATCGTCTTCGATTCTTCCATCCGTAATGGCATAATCGGATTTCACTAATGCACCGATTTCTGTTCGACATTCGTCGCTCGCAGGATCAAGCTTCCAGTAGCCACGCTCAAATAATCTTTTCCCCCACTCCGTGCCACGCATGCACCAATCTTCAGGCAAAGGTGGCGCACACCCATTGGTTAACATAGTCCATTTTCCTCGCTCGGCTGTGGCGGAGGAAGAGGGAGCCGAAGTCTGTGATTGAGCAGTACCGTTCAATAAGCCTTGCTTGCTCATATATTTCTTTGGTATTTTTGAGAAGAATACGGCAAGTTCCTCCCAAGGCACTGAACGTTCAAGAATTTGAAGGGCCATGGGATGCTTCAACATAGTCACCAGGAATGTTAGGATTACCGTCAAGTAAGGATTGATATCGGGGCGTGTGTATGTGGAAGACAGGTATGGATGGCGCAGCACGTGGGCAAGCATGGAAAAAGTAAGTTGAAGTGCCAAGGAAAAGGGCATCGGCAGCTCTCCCCTTGAAAAATGCCCGGAAATTAGGTTTGACGACTGTTGGGGGGGACGCGGAGACCGCTTCGTCTCAGTATCATCCTGTGCTCGCTCATCATCTATATCCATCTTGTCTGTTGGGGGCGAGATAGGATTCTTTGTGCCGGTAGCCTTCTTCGTAACGACCTTTACAGAACCCTGGTGTTGACCGTTTATAGAATCGCTTTCTCGTGCTGCTATGCCGCTAGCACGCCTAAGAATACCTCCGGGTCTGCCATACTCGAATATTGCCCCGATATTGACAACCGCCATCATAATCCATTCTCGCTCATCAGCTCCATCGAGCTCGATGCGTTCGACAAACCGGGCTAATACGGGTTGAAAATCATCAAGTTCGATGTTCGTAAACAGCATTCCATGGAGGAGAACGAAAAGATCAGATACACGAGCGTCTGGAAGAAATCGGCGTGCCTGAGCAGGGCTAGACCACAAGGGTAGCACGGATTCACGTGCAGTGGGAAATGGATGAAGAGCTGTCATACTGGGAGAAAGACGTTATCGACAGTAGCAGCCGCCAGCGCTGGACTGACCTTTTTATAAAATGGTAAATGCCTCTGAGCTCTTCTCCCTCTACTTCTCGGCTTAGTAACCCGAGATGATGATGAAGCTTGCCAGTACCGGGTTGCTCGGCTAGACCGGTAGCGTACCAGTCTCTTGCGATGGTACGCCACAGCTCCTTCTCAGGCTCAACCTCGAGCAACCTTGCTGCTGCGACGCCGACACTTGGGGACGGACTGCCATCTATTTTCGCCTTAAGTGGCTCCATATCAGAACTGGCGGCTGCAAGAGCTGCGGCTGCGGCTGAGGTGGGAGGAGGTAGGCTGTCCGTAGATTCAGGGAAATCTCCCGTAGCACTGATGCCGGCATCGAGGATAGCCTTTGATGTTAGAGTCATGCTGTCACCACCGCCAACTCCTCCTGTTATCATGGCAGCAACAGCCATGCGGTAGCGAGCCAAATCGCCAAGGGCTTCGAGCCATCCATTTCTAAGATCGTCGAAAAGATGGTTCTCCAATAGGACAGTATAAAACGTATACGCGTAATAGATGAATTCTTGCAACAGTTCCAGCGCTATGATGGACGAGAAAGACGCGCGGCGCAATGATTCAAGCAATCTATGAAAGGCAAAAGTCCATAGTCGGACGACTATGTTATACTTTGTGGGAATTTGCCGCAGGGAAGCCGGAACGGAAGGCGCAAGGGAGTTGGTTAGCAAATCATGGGTTATGTCTGCAAGCCTGTACAACAGATTAGATGACGAGGAAAGTAGCAGCGTAAGGACAGATATTATACTTTTTGTGTTCTGCAATACGGTGCAACCATTTCTCTTTTTCAGGCTCAGAGTTTTCGGCATCCCTGCCTCTAATCAGTACCCTCCCTTCTAACGAGTCTTCTGCCTCGTCTTGGGAATCCTCCTGCTTGATTCGGTTTTCAAGGTCAGTTATTTGGCGATACAAATATTTCAGCTGCATTGAGAAAGCACTGGTCGAGGATCGTTCATGAGCTTGACCTTGACTGTCAAATAAAGCAGAAGACGCAGAGGAATCTGTTGCGGACGACAGCGTGATAGAGGAAGCGATGGAAGGAGCATATGAAGAGCCTGATGGTGCTGACACGTAGTCGCCGGATGACTTTGGGGTGGGAGGAGGTCGACTTTGTGAAGGCTGTAGAGGTCGGGAGAGAACCGAGAACTTGACGGGGTCATCTTTACGATAATCGAACAACTGACGTTGCGTTCCACCGCGGTCGTCGCGCTGGTGAGTGGTGACATTGTTGCCGGACGGCCGGAGAGCATTCGGGGTTTCCGGAATTGATTCGGGCTCCGTTGTGCGACGCATGTGAATGGGGTCCGTGTCTGGATTGTAGAGCTTTGAAGAGCTGGCAAGTTTTACATTGGATTGGGATGGGCGAGGAGTCGAGGAAGTGGAAATCTTGAGACGGCGGGAAAATTCTTCGTGATCAGCATCTGCTGTGCGTGTAAGGATGACGTTGGTGGGATTTGTACGTCGAGGAGATGAGGGGGACGGCTTCAAAATAGGCGGGGTGGGGAGCAGGCCGGGGGAGCGGTCTGGACGGGAGGAGGATGGTTGGTGCGGCTGGTGCTGAGGGCGTTCGCGTTCGCGTTCACGGTCCTGCTTGTCTCTGGAGCGGGGGGGGCTGGAGATGCAGCAGGTGAGGTGGGAAGAGAAGAGGGAAAGAAGAGACTGACCCAGCGGTGCGACGGCGGAAAGCCATGAGTTTCTCGTCAATGTCGGTGGGCTGGGGCTCCCTGTGGAGGACGTCGCGGTCCTTTGGCTTCCTTGGGGGGCGCGGAGGGGCGTCTGGGTGGAGGGCGTCCAAATGCATGGGGGGCAGGTGCGCAGTCGCGGCCGCAGCAGATAAGATGGGGTCACGTGGCATACTTGGTGGCGCAGCAGACAGAGACTGCGATGGAGAACATCTTCCGCAAGAAGACGCGTCCCCGCCAGCTGTCCTTCCCCCAGACACTCTCGGCGCAGTGCCTTACGATGTGCACGGGGTAGGGTATCTGAGTGGGGGACGTCCAAATGCGTGGTGCACAGTAGATAAGATGGGGTCACGTGGCATACTTGGTGTGGTGGTGGCGGAGCAGACAGAGACTGCGATGGAGAGCATCTTCCGCAAGAAGACGCGTCCCCGCCAGCCGTCCCTCTCCCCAGACTCTCTCGGCGCAGTGCCCTACGACAGGCTCGCCCCGTCTCCTCGCTCGCCCCTTGCCGTCGCCACCGTCAATCACGGCCTCCGCGGTATCTCTGCACCTAATACCAACCCCACCCTCAGCATTCATGGCACCGAATTCAACAAGTTCGCCCTCCACCGTCCTTCCCCAAGGCGACCCGGCTCTCCAACCACCTCTGTCTCCACCCCTGACTCCACCACCCTCTACGACGACTCCTCGTCCTCCGCTACAAAGCCCCTACCCCACTCCCCCCAAGCTTCCAAGTCCCGTCTCAGCGATGCCCCCTCGCTCTCCAGTCCCCGAGGCTCCTCGACTCTTTCCGATCCTGCCCTCGTCACCCCCCCTAGTGGTACCAGCCACTCCACCCGTCCTCCCTCGGGTATGACTATGCGTTCAGATATTCAACGTGCATCCAAGTACTCCCCTTCTCTTGCATCGCCAGAGACTGCATCCCATCTTTCCCACATTTACCACGGCCGCCATCACCGTGTAGACAGTTTTATTTTTCCTCGCCCCGAGACTGAGGAAGAGATAGAGGTTTTGTTCGAGAATGTCAAGCGTACACGGGTCCTAAACGATCTGCCCGGTCTATCCATTGATCAAAAATGGCATATTGTGTATAGCGACGAACAAATGCGGTGGACACAAAAGAAGGATCAAAACAAACCCACCGACAGTGGACAGCTCGCACCCGATTCTCCCGAGTGGTATATAAGTAAATTTCTAAATAAGTCTATCACCGCAAAACAAGCTGCAGGTCTTTCGGTTTCCTTGAGGAGTAATGAACTGGGGTAACATCCTTGTAATCCTTTACCATTTTGATATACTCGCTCAAAATAAGCCTTGCTTTATAGCTGGTACCAGAAATTTCTTGCTCTCCACGGGACATCCGTCCTCGCACAGTCGTTGCAACACATAAGCCGAACGGGTTCGTCAAGGTTTGTGTGTATCTCTTCGTTAGCGCAGAATTCTGAAACCGTTATATTATAGGCGTGAGGCTGACATCCAACTCGAATACGAAATTGTCAAATGTCTCAAACAAATTCTAAATCAGAAGGCTAGTCCAGTTCAATGTATTCTCAAAACGTGGCTTATACCAATGCTATATAGTCGAGTGCCGGAGAGGCACTGTCCCACAGTGCTATAGTCCATCAAATAGCGTCTGCTCTTAATACACCTCATATACCGACTCGAAAACAGATCCTAGAGGTTTTAACGTTCATCACGTACCACGATGAAGGGAAGGGCCATCCCCTCGTCATTGCTGCGTTGGAAGCCCTTAGTGCTGCAAACAACAGCGGTGGAAGTTGTTATGATTATTGGTTTAAGTCATTTGAACAGGTGCTTTCCGGAAGGGGGAAGATGGGTAGCCTCGTTGGTGCAAGCGAGGAGGTGAGGCGCGCGGGAACTGACACATCGCTCAATGAATACGCGGTTTGTTTATCCTTCAAGCTGTCTCGCTTTTTTTCTCATGAAACATTATAACAGCTCGCCAATTTTGTCTTCGTCAACGCCATGCTCAATTGGATCGAGGACCTCGACTTGAGGCTCCACCATCGTTATAGGATGGAGGCCGCAGGTCTTCTTCGCGTAATTGATCTGTGCCAAAGTTTTGGTGTGCCCTCCATAGACACACAGATCACAATCCTGAGAGATGCTCTGGATGAAGATGAGCGAAAGCATTGTGAGCGCGTTGACCAAGCAATCCTCAAGGACCTCAGTAACCCACAAGACGTGTATAATGCCATTAGTGCCAAAACAGATGGGACTAGGGCAAAGGATTACTTTTTGTCGATGATGCAGCACCTACTGCTCATCCACGAAGAAGGTCCAGCGATGGATCATTACTTTCAATTTTTGGACACACTAGTGACGGACGTTGTCCTCGACAAAAAGCTGGCCGGCGCAGAACTACGCCTTGGTTTTTCCATTGAAAGAATCATTGCCCAGTTTAATGAGACGGATAGAATGCAAGTGGTACTGAAGGAAGCATCTGAAGCTCGCACATTAGCATCCAGGCTGAAACTCGAAAAAGAATTCCTTGAAGAAGAGATTGCTCAAGGCCAAGATGGCCTCATCGGACGGTTGAAAGAGCAATTAGCCAAAGTGGAGAGCAAGCTTGAAGTATCCCGCGAGACGACTTCCAGGTTGCAGGGTCAATTGGTAACTCAGAAAGCTGAATATGAAGAGCGCATTGCACAACTGGAGGCTCAAGTCTTGGAGCTTTTCAGGATGGTGAAGGAAGTTGGAAGTAACGTGGTATCTGTGATGGATAACGGATTCATAAATCGAAGAGCGTTAATCGAAAATTTGGAAAAGCAGTATCAACGCCATAAAACCATTAGCATTTTGGAAGGCAAGGAGGACAAATTGAATGAGAAAGGCACTGGAACTGTAACGGTCGCTACGACAGGAGGGAACTTCACTCAAGACGTAATACGAGACAAATTGACGAGCGGGCAGTCAAAAGCCAAGCAGAGCAAACATAGACCAGTCTTGGACGAAATTGATCGGATTTCACAGTTTATGGACGCCGAGGAGGCAGATGCGCAAGAGCAAATTCAACAACAGATGGCTGCAGGCGTAAAGATAGTAAGCAGTGCCCTTTGCATTGAAACCCACTTGACCGATAGGCAACCAGTTTTCTCCTCCCATCGGTACTTCTTTGAGCATGCGCAGTATTCGCGGCTCACCTCGCCGTGCAGAACGACCTCAACTTGGGCTTTTTGATGGCTTGCAGAAGACTGGTGGTTCATTGGTGCCTCATCATGATGGCCTGTTATTTACAGATTCCGATGGTCTAAGCCGACCAACCTCAATATGTTCGGATGACGAGAATAACCACCGTGGGGCAACGAGTTCGAATGGTCTATCAGCGTCAGGAGTAGGGACAATGGCCCCCACCAGCGTGAGTTTGCTAGCTGAAAAGTTGAGCAAACGCTTGTTGGAAAAAGAGGATTCAATACAGCAAGAACAGTCATCATCATCCTCTCCTTCTCAATCACTGCAGGAAATACCCATCAATCCAGTTCCGCCACCACCACCGCCACCACCACCACCACCACCGCCTCCAGGGCCTTCGTCGGCTCTGGCACGCATCCTAACAGGTGGAATTCCTCCGCCTCCGCCGCCACCACCACCACCACCACCTCCTCCTCCTCCTCCTCCTCCTCCTGGAGGTAGTATGCCAAAGACCTTGGTGCCTTTTTCCACCCCACCTCCAGTTCCGTCGGGTCGCGTGAGTGGACCAGGTTCAAATCCTAGCTCAAACCCTGGATCAAATCGCGCATCACTACTGCTTGGCAGCAACTTATTTTCAACCCGCAAAGAGATACCCATCACACCGAGCACTAAGATGAAGCAACTGCAATGGGATAAGTTGCCTCAGCAGCAAGTGTCGAAAACTGTCTTCAGGGACGATGAACCCGAAAAAGAGAAAGAAATGTTACAGAAGCTTCAATTAGATGGTGTGTGGATGGAGATGGAGGAGGACTTCAAGGCTAAGCAGTTGGTTATCAATCTGATGGGTAAGTTGAATACTATGTTCGCGGCCATAGTTTGATAGCTGTTGTTTTGTAGCTCGACAGAAGCGTGCCGAACTAAAAAGTGTGCTGGATCCCCAGACTAAGAAACGTGTTGGTGCGTACTTACAGGAGTTGCTCGGTGGATTGTTCCGAATTATGTTTTTTTTTTTATTTAAAAAAAAAGAAATACTTTTGCAACGGGTTAAGAAGTTGACTCCCGAAGAAATAGCGCGCAAAATTCAACACTTCGATCACGAATTATGCACGCAACTCTTCCTTAGCGAACTTAAGCGCGTTTTGCCATCACCTGAGCAAGTTGGCAAGTTGAATGTTTACGTCAACGCTGATCTGGAGGAACTCGCGGATCTACACCATGCCGACCGATTGATGGTCAAACTGATACAGATGAAGAGGCTAGGCCCCCGAATCGAGGGTATGCTCTATAAATGTGGTTTCCATGAAACTTGGTCATTACTGGACGATGTCAGTGTCCTTCCTGCTATCGTTCTATGTTTACTGAAAGGATGATCGTAGGCTGCGAAAAAATTGGCGGATGCAGGCCGGGCTCTGTTGAATGCCAAGTCGTTCAAGGAGTTGCTCAGTGTGAGTATGGGCAAGTTGTCCTAGTTTTGAGGATTCGCTTATTTTACTCAGCTTATTCTCTTAATTGGAAATTACATGAATGGAACTGGAATTAAGGGTGGTGCCTTTGGCTTCCGAGTCAGCAGTATCAACAAGGTATGTTCCATGCTGCACGTAGTTTAAACGAGCCTAGCCTTATCATGTATCAGCTCGTTGACACCAAATCAGTGAACAACACGACACTCTTGCATTTCTTAGAACGCACAGTCGGCAAACATTTCGTATACATGGAGGAGTTCTTGGAGGAGCTAGAAAAACCAGCGGAAGCATACAGAGGTCTGATAGGCTGATTGTCCCTGATTTTACTTTGACCTGATAAAACGGTACAAGTCAATTTACAGGATCTACGAAAAGGTCTGACCGAGTTGCGAGACGGGCTAAAGCGAATACGACAAGAATTGGCAGAGCACTTTGCTGACCTGGGAGACCAGGATATGTATGGCAAGCAGATGTGGTCTTTCGTCGGTAAGGCAAATGAGCGAGTGGAAGACTTGGTACATGATGTGAACAATGCCGAGACGACATTTGTCGATGCCATAACATACTATGGCGAGGACGAGAAAAGTATGACGTCCTCCGAGTTTTATGGGATTTTCAAGACGTTCGTGACCTCGTACAAGGTTAGCGTTCGACGTTTCCGGAATACGTTATTGCTGACTGCTTCCAGAAATGCAAGGCAGAGAACCAGGCGATGGCCGAGGAAAAACAGGCATACGAGCGACGGAAGCAGTTGTTGGAAGAGAATCGTGCGCAACGGCAGAAAAAGCAGGAAGCGAACGGCACAGAGAATGAAGATGTGCTCGATGCACTGCTAGAGAAGTTGCGACGGGGCGATGCAGTTGGGCGGCGAGCACGACGGGCGCGGGGGAGTGGGGAGCACCGATCGGCGGTTCCGGCGTCGCTAGAGGTGGATGGGATGGAGGAGGACACAGCAAACATTGCACGGGACATGCTGGCGCAACTGCAGTCGGATGGGTTCTTTGTGCCGACGGCAGGGTCGACGACACGGCGGCGGCGGCGGCGGGAGGAGGGGCGGCCGGAGATCTAGTATGTTGTTTGTATTAGTTTGTCGAGAGTGTTTTGACATGTTGCGCGCGTGGGGGAGACCAACTGCCACCTCTCATCTGCCTCTCCTGCTCTCCACTTTTGCCGTCCGCCTGCTACCCTCGCTCGTCTCATCCCCACCCTTTTCGCCCCATACCCCCCGCCTTGCGTCCTTCCATCATGGCCACCCATGCTCCAATAAACGGTGTCAAGATATCTCGTGCGTCCCACACTCGCTTACTTTTGTCTCAAACCTATTCTAAATACCTCAATCCTATCTCATTCCTCGTCTGCTCCTCTCCCCTTCGTGTCTTTTCCCGTGTCCGATCCCCCTCTGCGAATCGCGTTTGATCAACCCATGTTTCGCTCCGCAATAGCCATCGACGATCCACACAAGGTCGTCAAGGTTATCGCCTCCGACGGTAAAACAGCGGAAACAAAGGAAATCGCTTATACAAATTGTAAAGTCATCGGCAATGGCTCGTTCGGTGTTGTCTTTCAAGCTCGAATGGTTGGTGGCTCCGAAGACGGGAGGGATATTGCGATCAAGAAGGTCCTGCAGGATAAGCGGTTCAAGGTAGGTTCCATTACCGCCGATTCCTGTGGGTATACTCATTTCTTCCGTTTACTATAGAATCGCGAGTTGCAAATCATGAGACTTGTTTCTCATCCCAATGTTGTTGATCTGAAAGCGTTCTTCTATTCAAACGGTGACAAGGTGGGTGTTTCCTTTTTAGCGTTAGACCACCATTTTCACTACTATTTCAATATTTTTATAAAATATTCTGCAGAAGGATGAAGTGTATTTAAACCTTGTACTTGAATACGTTCCCGAAACTGTCTATCGCGCCAGTCGTCACTACGCAAAGCTGAAGCAACCCATGCCTATGCTCCAAATCAAACTTTACATGTATCAGCTCCTTCGTTCGCTTGCCTATATCCATTCCGTTGGCATTTGTCATCGCGATATTAAACCACAGAATCTGTTGCTAAACCCTGCCACGGGCGTCCTCAAGTTGTGTGATTTTGGGTCTGCCAAAATACTCGTTGCTGGCGAGCCGAACGTCAGTTATATCTGCTCAAGGTATTATAGAGCCCCGGAGCTGATTTTTGGCGCTACAAACTATACAACCAACATCGGTAATTCCATCGCTCTTTCCGTTATATTACTCCCTCAGGTAATCCCCTCAGATATTTGGTCGACGGGCTGTGTAATGGCGGAGCTGATGCTCGGACAACCACTATTTCCAGGAGAAAGTGGTATCGATCAATTAGTTGAAATAATCAAAGTGCTTGGAACGCCATCCAGAGAACAGATCAAAACCATGAATCCCAATTATATGGAACACAAATTCCCACAAATTAAGCCGCACCCATTCTCAAGAGTATGTGGGTTATCCAAGTAAAGTATTAATATTGAATATTACCAGGTTTTCCGACCGCGCACAGCGCAAGAAGCAATCGATCTTGTGTCAAAGATGTTGGAATATACGCCTAATCAGCGACTGAGTGCAGTAGAAGCGATGGTGCATTCGTTCTTTGACGAATTACGAGTCGAAGGTGCGAGAATGCCAAACGGAAGAGAATTCCCTTTATTGTTCGACTTCACACGCGAAGGTGAGCTATTTGAAAGTGTGAACTAACAGTCTTTGAATGTTCGCCTACCTTTAGAGCTCTCGGTGCGACCGGATTTGATCCGACAGCTCGTTCCGCCACACTGTGAACCGGAGCTGGCCTCACGGTCTATTACGCTGGATAACTTTGTGCCCATACCACTTGAGCAGCTGAAGATTAGCCTTGACTGAGTTTTTTTTACGAATTTGTATTGACGACTTGTTCGCTTTCCTGTTGATCTATATCTTGAATGAATGCATGATAGCAATGTGTGAACGTGGGCGTGGCCCCGAATGGCGACATGTGGCGCAAGCTGAGCGTGGTGTTTGACATTTTCGACTATAACTGCCCACTCTCGAACCAATGTCTCCCGGTCCTCCTTTCATGTCCTCCTCGTCCTATGTCTGTGACACCATCCCCCCTGCGAAGCTCGCCGCATCTTCATCTGATCACACTACCCCTCCCCTTTCTCCGGTGCCAAGCGACCTGGACAACCCAATGATTTTCGAGCACACGCCATCTCTAGATGACATCTTTAATTCATCGTCCATCTCGAGACCCGACGAGTCCTACCGCGAGGAAATCCCCGCTCCTCCCGAACAGCAATTACCGCCTCGGAAACTATGTGTCCGTCATCAGCGAATGGCAGACGAGGGCATGAATCTCAAGCTTCAACAAGTACGTGCCTAGTCACCTGCACTAATCACAACGGTTGAGCAATAGTATCAGTCGTTGGATGCTCTGCCAGAGGAAGAACGTCAATTTGTCAATTCTGTCTGGTCTAACTTTTCCTCTTCCTCTCACCCCCGGCGCGCCCTCATTCTCCAAGGCTTACTCACTATGTGCTGTTTCTCCCAATTATCACTGCTTACGGAACAACTCAATCACTTGATTCGAATTGACCCGTTTGCCGTCCTTCCGCGAGAGGTTTCACTTAAGATCCTCAGTTATCTTGATGCCACGTCCCTATGTCGCGCGGCTCAAGTCACCCGACTCTGGAGGGCCTTAGCCGACGATGATATTCTATGGCGCGGCATTTGCGAACAGCACATTGGACAGAAATGCAAAAAGTGTGGCTGGGGCTTACCCATCCTCGAGAAGAACCGCGCATACAAGCCTCGGCCTAGTTCGCCTTGTCCATCCTCCTTGCCTGGATCACCTTCTGCCCCCGGTTCATCACTGTCTGTGCTGCTGAAGAGGAGGGGGGAAGAACTAGACCATCAACTACTAAGACCTGTCAAACGCTCGCGGATGGAATCGGCCAGATGTCCACAATCTTTGGATTTAAAAGCGTCAGAACAACTTACGCCAAGTAGCGACTCTTTGAGTGCCTTGGTTGCTCCAGCTTCACTTGAATCACAGGCTAGAGGGTCCGTCACCCGTCCATGGAAAGACGTGTATAGCGAGCGGATGACCGTCGAGCGCAATTGGCGCCGCGGACGGTATACAGTGCGCGTTCTCAAAGGTCACACAGATGGTGTCATGTGCCTCCAATTCAACGAAAATTTATCTCATCCTACCTTCCCCGTACTAATAACCGGCTCCTATGATCGTACGATTCGTGTCTGGAATCTTGAGACGGGTGCAGAATTGCATTGTCTCAAAGGCCATACGCGTGCTGTTCGCTGCTTGCAGTTTGACGAGGCCAAGCTGATCACTGGCAGCATGGACAATACAATCAAAGTTTGGGATTGGCGGCGTGGCAAGTGCATACGAACATTGGCAGGTCATACTGATGGCGTTGTTTGTCTCAATTTCGATTCGAATGTGCTTGCCAGCGGAAGTGTCGACTCGACAATCAGAGTATGGAATTTTCGCTCCGGTGGGTCGTTCGTACTGCGTGGACATTCCGAGTGGGTCAATGCTGTACAACTATGGGACTCCGGAAGCTATGAACAAACAGTGGGTGTAGCGAAATCGCAAATAGGCACTGGGAAGATGCTTTTCTCCGCATCCGATGATGGGACAATCAAACTATGGGACTTGAATCTTCGTACTTGTATACGTCAATTCACTGGTCATGTTGGGCAGGTTCAGAGCATGAAGTTGCTGCTTGCCGATGAATGTGGCGAGAGCAATCAAGAACTGGATGAGACCAAACCCGCAGACATTAACATACAAAGACAACGATCTTCTTTGTCAGATGGCAAGCGCCAATGCTCTGACCCTGTAGACCGTAAAAAGCCTTTGCTCATTTCAGGAAGCCTTGACAATACTATTAAGATATGGGATATCGACTCCGGCAAAGCAGTACGTACTTTTTTCGGACATATCGAAGGAGTCTGGTCAGTTGCGTGCGATAAACTTCGCCTCGTAAGCGGCAGTCACGACAGGACAATCAAGGTTTGTGCATCTAAACAAGCCTTTCAAACTCAGTCTAATATTGTATGGAGGTATGGTCCCGGGACGAAGGCAGGTGCACTACAACCCTCGTAGGTCATCAAGCAGCTGTAAGCTGCATAGCCCTTGGGGAGGATAAAATTGTATCAGGTAGCGACGATACAGATGTTAGGATATGGAGCTTTAGTAACTGAGCTTTTTCTTCCTCCTTGCGATGTTTTACCTGATTCTGACTTATTTATGAAGTGTCTATCCTAGAAGTTAGTGACGGTCTTACATATCATCACGTTCTATAATTGATCAAGCATTCAGGGATACATTAGCATGACATACGTTCTACTTGAAATAATTCCAGTGCCTATACGCTAGACTCATACTTAATCTAACAGACGTGATATGGTTTAAGGAGTGGCGTCCAAAGTGCGGTAGCGTGGCCGAGTTGGTCTAAGGCGTTGGATTTAAGATAGTTCTTGATTCCCAATGGGCGAAAGTCCGCGCGAGTTCGAACCTCGCCGCTACCAAAAATTTTTATTTCCTCCATCAATTTCTCAAGTTACAACATTACATAGCTACATTTATCACAACACCTGATAAGGGGTCCTAAGAGGAAAGGAAGCCTACCGATTACAGAGCAACTCACATCGTTCATGTGATCCTGACCACCAGGCCCTTCTCGAACCCTGTTGCATTGTCATCCTACGGGGTTATACATGAATTAGCAGGGGCCGTACCTGCGAGTCGGCTTATAGCCATCAGCAGGTTCTTCTGTATCCCAAAAATTGGAAAGGCTGCTTTGTCCTCCAGGATGCGCTCTGACACGTCTGCACCAAAAAAAAAAATACATGCTGACCCTGGGGGTGACGATAAAAGACAATTTTAACTAACCTGCTGGGCTTAAAGTTTGACGAGATCACATCTGCAACCTCTTCGACGGGTGCCTTAACAACTGATCCCTCACCGCCATCAACCGTGGGTTGCTGGGAGTACGACTTGACATTGTCAGAACAAGAAACAGGACAATATACTTAAGAATCAGCACCGTGGATTTGGGGGGCGCCGTCGATAACGCGTCCTCCCCTTCATCATGCACAAATATATCTTGGGTTGGGCCTCCAGGAGCTGTTCGGACTCGACAACTAGGCTTGAAGTTGGTACTATCACCGGGGACTGAAAGTTTTCCCTTTGAATAGAGTATATATATTTATTACCTGGCTATCATACCTGTTGGCGCTATTTCTGATTTGCTGCTACCTTGGGTATCGCCCGTTTCCGATATACTAGTCAGCTTCCCAAACTTAGCATAACCTGTGAGACAAAATAAGCCACTGGATGTTGCACCCTTTTGACAAGGCAGTTACGCGGCAGCTTTGAAATGTTGTTGAAATTCGTGTCGACGGTGGTGCCTGTGTATCTGATTGGAATAGTCAAGTGTGTCAAGGAGGATAAAGGGAAGGCCCACTTAAGAAACTCAATTAGCGACCTCTTAGTGAAGACGATGCTGGTAGAGTCCCAGTCCAGCATGCCTAACAAGGATAATAAAAGGGACACTCATGAGTGTTGACTGGACAACGTACCCAGATTTGCAGCCCACTCCTTTTCTTTTGTTACGTCTACTGCGCTGGAAGGTGTAAAGCTGACGAAGGTTGAGCTCAACGAAAATGTGTGTTTCGCTGCGACATACGTGGATGTCATGTTTTAAACTTTGGTGATGATGGGGGCAAACTTCAAAGCGACAGCGACCAATTCTTTATTTGCACAATGCAGTTGCGGCCACTTGTTTTCTCTCGAGGTCTCGCTCATCGAGCTCAGCCATCTGTCGCTTACTTGGAGCCTTCAAAACGCATTCATCCTTCTGTTGCAACAACGCCAGAGGGTCTGACAGCTGAGCAACAGCACACCCTCGATAGCGCTATACGGGTTGATCAAGCTGGTGAAGTGGCCGCCAACTGGATATACAAGGGACAGCTCCATGTTCTTGGCCGGGATAAGATAGCTGGCCCCCTGATCCAAGTCTGTTCTCTTTGTCCCACTGTTCAACTGAGAATACTTAACTTGGTAGGATATGTGGGACCAAGAAAAGAAACACCTGCAAGTAATGGATGAATTACAACTACAACATAGAGTGAGGCCAACTATCCTATTAGAAGCTGCAAAAGCTGCGGGTTTTGGGCTTGGAGCTGCAACGGCTCTATTGGGCAAGGAAGCCGCGATGGCATGCACTGAGGCCGTTGAAACAGTTATTGGGGAGCACTACGACGAGTATGTATACGGCAACATGTTAACCCTTCCGCACTATTGATACACCCTATTAGCCAGCTGAATGATATGGAGAATCTGCCAGCAGATCACCCAAGCATTCCGCTACTCAAGGCTATTATAAGGGAATTCCGTGATGATGAACTGCAGCATCTCAATGTTGCCGTTGACAACAACTCGCGGCGTGCTCCGGCACATGCGCTTCTAAGCAGTATTGTTGGTGTGGGGTGCAGGGTTGCGATAGAACTATGTAAACGTGTTTGAATTGCGATGTACTCAGTTGTGTCCTTGGGATGATACGTCCAGTGGTTCCCCTTTACGCCTAGCTACCCAATCCCACCTACGCTGTGTCGCTCGTCAACCTCTGTTCAAGACCGGAGATAATAAATCATACATAGCCAGTTCCCGCGAGGTAGTATAGTATGCCAGGGACGACAATGAAGCCCAGCACAGTGGTGCGAACGGTAGTTCTCGTCCACTTGAAATGTTTGTATGCTTCTTCACGCTACGGAAGATGTATTGGATTAGTGCAGGATGAGAGATGAGTTGAAGCACATACCATGCGATTGAACCGCTCTATGGCGGGATCAATCTGGAAGAGAAGGTAAGCAACGTCATAAGGAGACAGAATGGACAGTTAAACCTTGACTGTGCCTGGAGCGCAGGGCGGGGGTCAGCCATTGGACAGGCAGAGCTCGCAGGACTGACCATGTGCGCCCATTGTGTTCGCAGAGAAAAGAGGTGGTTTGTTTGTCTCTTGTTTGTCGTGCCTTGTCTTCTACTTTCATCTCATCCAATGACACATAACCGCGAGTGGGACAGAGGAAAGGAATCTTGGACTGACTCGTCCCTCTGGACCACCTCCGACTCCAGGCCCAATATTCGCACCAGAGACAGCGACTACCAGACAGATGGGAAGCGCAGAAAGTTCAACAACGGAGTGCGCGCCTTTCCTGACCTCTCGCATTAGGGTGCCTCATCCCCCCCTTTTGGCAGACCTACGGATACGAGGCGTCTCAGGGCTCTGAAGAAGTCGGAAATGACAAAGCAGGACCGGTGCGGCAGAGTGATAACCAAGATTATGGACATGATGACCGTCATCGTGCCCCTGGAGGAGCTGGTGGCTTTAAGAAGCGCCTCACTCCTTCGGAGCCTAGCCCTCATGTCATTTTCCTTGGATTAGATCCAGATTTTACCGAGGCCGATGTCTGTCGACTATTTCTGTTTCTACATTTCATGTGATCCATGACTGAAGTCGCTTCCTACCTCCAGCTTCAGGCGTATCTCTCCTCCTATGGGTGTAGCATCGAGACTGTGACGATTATTCGAGAAAGATCATCAGGCATTTGTACTTTGTATCCGGTTCTGCATACACATTGACATATTTCACCATTGGACTCACAAGGTACCTCAAAAGGTTTTGGCTTCGCGCAGTTTACAAGTACAGAACACGCTCGAGCATTCGTCGACCCCCTATTTCCCTTCATTCAAGTACCTCCACCCGCTTCCCATGGCGCGAGTGCAACGGCAACCTTCTACAAGGCGTTGGAAGCGGGGACATCCCACAATGGTCGCAGGGTCAAAATTGATTACTCTCAAAGCGCCACGCCCCACGACAAGAGTCGTTTTAACAGAGGCAACATGAACGACGGTACTCGTGATATTGGCAACACCCAATCATCTATCTTACTGTTCCGGGGGCTGGACCCTCTCTCTGGACCTCAAGCTATTTTTCAGGCGATGTTGTACTCTTCCGGCCCTGGGAGACAGGCACCTATGGGTATGCGGCGGATAATATTGATTAAAGATAAGATCACTATGGCTAGTTATGGTTTTGCATTTGTGGAGTTTGTTGACGTTCAGGTATCGTATATCTTATAAATCTATCTTCGCACATTCCAAAATAATTGTTCACCTAGTCCGCATCGGCCGTGCTTGCAGCAACAATGTCTCCACAGATCCATCCTAACGGATTTCGCATATCGGACAAACCTGTAGCTGCATCATTTGCCCACCCTTACTCTTTCCAACCTGTGACCGACTTTATACAACGAGACGAGGCTTGTCTGAAATCGACTAATAGCTTGGGTGGTAGTGAAGGGATGTGGGTAAGGTACTGGGATGAAAATTCCACTTGCGCCGTGCTGGAATTTAAAGTAGAGGAGCCTGTACCAACAGCACCGGCACAAAAAGAAAAAAGGGAGAAGAAGAAGAAAGGTGTGTTCTGCAAGATACACTTTGCTAGTCTTGAGCATAAACGCTATATCACAGTTGAAGCGGACGCACGTGCTAAGCAGGTGCTCACTGCACCATCTACGTTACCTGTATCAGACAAACCCGTCACATTGAGCTTCAGCAAGGGTATTGCCAAAGGTATTTACTGCCATTTAGATTAAAATTGTGCTTCCTACAGTTTTCAAGGTGGTCGACCTCTAGCTCCAGGAATATCGATGGACGACGAAATAAACTCTGCAGAGGAATTCGCAGGGGAAGATTGTAACACGGAGTCCAGTAAATGTACGTTATTTTTTCCTTCTAAAAGGCTGAACTTCTACTTCCTGATCAGCCGCCGCTATGAAGAAAGTAGCACCTCCTATTGCAAGCAAGAAGGTTTGTATTCAGTGGATCCTATGTCAACAATAGACTCATAAATACACTATACTAGACGGTTGATAACATACAAAAATGGAACCAAGTTCAAGAAGAACTTGCTAAGGAGTCCCACTCGGGGGTACAGGTAATTGCACAACAGTTAAGCCATTCCCGATGTTGACAATAGCTTCTGTAGACGACATCAGTCCCTGTTGCAAAGGAGAGCACTGAGCCTCCTGCTTTCGAAAATGACTTTGAATTCGCGGATATTGACGCCTTGATGTGTTTGTTATGTGCGAGGCAATTTAAGTCAGTGGAACAACTTAAACGCCACAATAAAGAATCAGAATTGCATAAGGTAGATTTGTTTGCAGATCTGTTTCGCCTAGCATTTAATTAACCACAATCGTAGAAAAACTACAAGGATGCTAATTTAAGAGAAGTGGCGCGACAAAAGGTGGCGGCTCGCAAGGTAACAATTATGGAACAGCAGCAGCCCAAATACCGTGACAGGGCATCCGAACGTCGCGTATTGTTCAATCAACCCGAGACGCCTATACCAGACAAGGACAACACTCGACTTGTGGGCAGAAAACGTCATTCAGAAGGGCCACCTTCGCCGCCACCACCACCAGCAGTAGATTTAGGAAAGGATGAAAAGAACGTCGGAAATAAATTACTGAAATTGATGGGGTGGAAAGAGGGACAGGGTCTGGGCGCTGGTGGTGAAGGAAGAGTGGAGCCGATGTACGTTTTGGATACATACAAAAGAGCGACTATTAACGAATCTCGACAGCCACACCGCAATTTACGCACAAGGAGTCGGGTTGGGTGCTAGCAAGGGCAAAGAAATCGGGAAATATGCAGAAGGATATTCTGGATACGTCCACATGGCACAGGACGCGGTAAGTGATCATTTGTACCAAGGACGAGGAGATAGGATATTGCCGCAGAATGGAACTGAAAGAATTATCTGCAGGCGCGTGAGCGATATGAAAGCCAAGGTCATACTTAGTTCAGCTTGTTTTCAGCTTATAATAATGCCTATTCTCTTTCACGTCCCTTTATGTATGGGGACACTTCGTGACTTGGCGTACAATCATAGGTATCGCTACAGGAATCTAAAGTACACATTTGTCCAATTTATCTTCCCTTCGACTGTTGATCTGAATAGTCATTACTATTACTGCTGCGCTGATGTTTATGGACATCATAGCGGTGTTTTTTGACCACTGAATTTTGCTCTTCGATCACATTGTTCGCTTGGGACATAGGAAACTGTGCTGCGAATAGTGACTGTTGCAAGGGTTGTTGTACCGTAACACCATAGCCCATCTGATTGTTATCGGGTACGGTGAAAGGAGCATGTTCATGATTGTACCAATACGGGTTGCTAGGTACGACCACACGCACGTGGTCGTACGCCACCTCGGCTTGTCTTCTGGAGCCCCACGCTTCTGATGCTTGGTTCTGAATTTCGGCGATGATATGCCAATTTCTATGAGTCGTGTCACCGCTCGGTCCAGGAAATCTAGCGCCGATGTGATTCAATACGAGTCTCTGTGCATCGACAGTCCGTGCGAAAGTGCCCGCCATGCCAGGGGAAGAGTGTCCACGGATAATTGTCTTCGATAACACTTCTTCCGCGTCTCGCCGACCAAGTTTTGCATCGATATAATAGGGTATATGTGCATCGGTCGCTTCGTGTACGAGAAGCGACGGTGATGGGTTGACGCAAAGCGGAATTATGGTGTTAGGATTTGAGGTGTCACCTAAAATTACTACTTTTCTCTGTGGACCAGAAGTTTCACGGAACACATAGCCAATACAAGGATCTGTGCAACCCGTTAGTTGTTGCAAAATCTATGTTCACGAGTTTCTAAAGTACCCCTGTGATAGATGGGCCCAGCATCAACGGCTATGTTTCCAAAATGACCTTCGCCTGAAACTATGCTGCGCCAGAAGTTATCTTCCCCTGTGTAGATGTCACGTCCACGTTCCTCACTTGGATGTCTTATATCCCAATCATGAGAGGCCTGTGAGAAACCTGCAACCTCAGTTGGTGGTATAAAATCATTACATGGAGTAACGCGATCATGCGAGGTCAAAAGTTCATGCACTACGTAGTGGTCTGCCGTATAGGAGGCAGTCATCCGGAAATTTTGACGAATAAAGGAGCGAAGCCCAGCGGGACCGTAGATTTCGACCTTGAGCGACGCATTAGAATCAACTGGCAGGCTCTCGTGGTCCTACGTACTGTCTTGGCTGGGTAGGGGCCTTCTTGACCTGAAGGGCCAATTTGAGGAGGGTGGAGTACATTTCGGAGAAATGTAATGATACCCATAATATGATCAGCTATGGGAAACATTGTTTAATAGACCTCCATTTCGACAGGGGCATCCACACCGTGCATATGCGTAATGAAGAGCTTCGTGACTTTACCCGCCCTAACAGTCGGCTGTCCGTGAGGTTGAAAGTAAAACTGTCTTATAGTTCCTTCTGCGCAGTCCACCACTAAGGCGGGTCCTGGATGAGCAGGACCGTGCAAATAAGTGAGACGTACTCCATAACGAGCCGTCCCTCAGCATGTCACATACAAGGGAGGAGCAGTTTCTCGCCCTAGTTGGACCGCCGCCGCTGGATGTTCCTAAGAAAGTGACAACAATATCGCCATGCATGGTTGGCGGGGGAGGACAAGTATGGAGGGCGTCGTCATGCACGTGAGCGGTGGCTGACAGTCCAACGTTCAACCATCTTGTCCTTGTCCAGGACGTCCACTCCTTTCTTTCTGTCCACGACCACCATGACCTCCTTCCAGATGCCTAATGTTTTCGTAGTTCCCCCAGAAGAGGACCACTCTCCAGCCTGGTGCTATTTTGACGCCGCGAAACGCCATCTTAACCCCTTCTCTCAAGTACAATTTGATTCTGCACTTACTTCTATCGCCCCGAACGATGCTACTACTTCCGGGAAGGCATTCCGAGAAAACTCAATTCTGGACACAACTGGCCACCTTGGAAACCATTGCGTCGAACATGACATTGATTATGACTGTGAAGCCGAGGTATTTTTTGAGCAAGAAGAATGGGATTACCACCACCAGCCACCGCATGGATCCTCCGTCTCTATACAGCGTAATGTCAGGGAGCTTGCGAACGATTCGGACGTTATTGAGGTTGTCAAGGTTGGATGGCGTGCTTTAGAGGATGAAAAATTGGTGCAAGGGGAGCAGAACGAGCGGCCGACGGAGATTGTGCGGTCGAAAACCCTAAAGTCGCGTGCGTCAAAGGTCTTCCACTCACTGAAGAAGGTTGGAAAACGGAGACCCAATAAGCTTTCGTTCGCCCAAGATAATGACCCATCTTCCCCGACTCTATTGCGGAGCGCAGAAACTACACAAGCGAAAGAGATACCTGATAGTCCCAAACCGTCGATGTTGCCCAGGCGTAGCTCTGTTCTACTTTCCCAATTATTCGTAACACCCACTGGGCCGAAGTCATTCTCACATGCGGCAGATCACATAACTTCTTCAACACCCCTACTAACGACTTCCGACTGCCCGAGGGTGGGGGCATCACTCTCTTACGAGCAGGATATTGTTCATGATGCCGGTCCGAGATTCCCACCTCGCGCAGCATCTCCAAGTCCCTCATTTAACAAACGACGGTTTTCAAAGATAAATCTTCAGAAGTTGTTCTCTTTTTCCACGACAACTTCGTCGTCAGCCAGTACGACTTCGTCTACTATCTCAGGCGGCCTAACTTTATCGAGCAATGATGACACTGTGTTGGCATCGCCCTCGCTCACTAGCGATTCACACCAAGATCAGGATGTCGTTTGCGAAAACGCGAGCGGGGGGTTCCCTCCAGATGAGGATGTCTTGGGTAATAATGCTAACGATTCCATACGCAACACAATTAAGGTTGCAAGTCCAGTACTGTGCGGTCACGATTCTTTGGCTGCGGAGATAAGCTTAAATTTGGGCTCTGATCTGAATCTCGAGCTTGGCTTGGGTTTGGATCTACCTACTGGGGTATATCAATTAAATGATTGCGCAGCAGGCGAACTGTATCGTAAGGAGAACGGTGCAACTAGAAGGTCATCCGACAACATTAACTTCGACATGCTCCTTGATTCGCTGCATTTTGATGATCTGTCTTTCGACGTGAACAAATTCTAATTTCAAATTTTCGTAGCAGGAGCGTCTTTTTCATTGGATTTCTTACTTATTCTGGATCTACATATTTACATCAAGAGATTCAAATACCCTTTCTTTACCTAATTGAAACGGGGGCTATATGCAAATGCACAATTACGGCGTTGATGTATTTAGCTCCCAGATATTATTGTTTTCACTTGATGTCATAATAATAGGCTCCACGACAAGTCGGATATTTTACAATCGAGGGATAATCCACAGTGCCTGTCCCCCCAAAAAAACAACAAACAAAATAAAGTGAAACTGCTGAACGAAAGTATGTGATACTCACAGTTTTGCTGGGGCGTTCTTCCAAGTCTCCGCTGGCCATATCCACTCCTACACGAACACTAGGGCTATTGACAAGATTGGCAAGTTGATCTAAGAGCTCTTGATCTATACCGTAGCGTTCCGCGGGGGCACCAAGCTTTGGATGGGAACGTACGCTTTTGTGTTTGTCAAGGATTTCGTATAGTCCATGCACAGGAACCAACACTGTAGGGGACCTCATCGATATCGATGAGGTCAATTCGCTCTGGGTACGAGAATGGGGTGTCCTATGCGAAAGGTGCTTGGATGACTGCTGCTCTTTATGGATGAAGCGCATGGGATTATTGATTGTTTTAAACTTACCGGAGATGGGTGTATACTATGATTTACGTCGACCGGGCCAAGTTGCCTGAGACTAGTAATAAAACTGGGATTTTGTGTATCACGTTCAATGACAGGGCTTCTCGGAGGCACAGAATTTGAGGGAATGGAAGATGGTTTATGAGGTTCCGCTGTGCTAGTCGTCTTGAACTTGATAGCACGACCTGCGACTCGGGAAGCAGTAACCCCCATGACTGTGACACGCCGCCGTTACGATTAGGAATGGATTCACCAACGGACTAAATAGAAACCACCCATCTAAATTATATTTTCAAGCAAACGGGCACTCGAGTAGTCGAGATTTGTTGTACAGTACATTTTAGGAGCCTAACAGCTAACAATAATAATGTCGGGAAAAATAGCACCCCTTCATGATGCCTCGTTCACGTCGCAAAGTTGTGGAAGTCGGCGGTACAAAGGTATGGAAACGTAACACTGGAAAAAAAAACCAAGCGCAAGCCAAGTTGTAGATGTAGGGACGCAGTAAATGAGTGCAGTACATAAGCGACACACGACGGTTTTTACGCGGGGTACGATCCCATGTTGGGATTCTGCTGATATGGCGAATAGACGTACGGTTGATAGAGGTGTGGAGGCACTGTTTGTGGTGCAATACTTCCATACGAGGGTTGAGATTGACCGATTCCAATAATTCCGCCAGCTTGTGAGATATTTGGGGATTGAGGAGCATATGCGCTGTTTGCAATGCTAACAGCACCAGTAGGCAACGTCGCGGAACGTCGGGCTGCGCTATGTGCGTCGCCTGGTCTGGCAAATGGGTTATACGGATCCGAGGGCGAATATGATGTTGTCGTTGGGACATTATTAGTTCGTCTATTATTGGCATTGAATGTATTGTCAGTTTGAACTTGAGTTGGTCCTGCTTGAGGGTTTTGACCTCCCATCTGCAACGCTGCCATCATAGATGCTAAACTTTGATCGTTTGATGGATATCCAGATGGCAATCCTGGGACCCCAAAGGTGTTTTGAGGTTTGTTTTTTCCCGTATTGGGAATGTTGTTGGCATAAGCAGGTTGATAGTTTGGAACAGGTAATCCAACCTCCTCAATAAGTCTACGGTATGCTTGCGTTGCGATAACCTTTAGTTCAATTAGAACACGCTTCGTGGCTTCAATATACCCCTGCTTTTCTCGTTGGTCGATGAATGTGCTAGTTAAAATTTTGTGCACGACAGCGACGCCATTGACTTGATCGCCAAGGACGTCGGTAAGAACATGGTCACCAGGGGATGAGAAGAGTGCGTCTACAATGAGTTTGGAGGCATTTGGCTCTATTTTTTGATTGACAATGCGAAGGACTGTAAGTGAGGCCAGCTTGTGGGTGCAAAGGTGGGAGAGGTGAGGCGTGAATCGGGGTGCCAAAAGATTGTATCGTGAGGGGAATCCAGACGTATCCAACAACCATGTGAGTAAGAGCGCGCCATTTGGATTAGTAGCCAAAGGTATGGAATTGAGAATGATCGCTGTGGCGATCCGACGCTGCTGACTTGAGGTTATATGAGGGCTCTCCAAACAGGCTCTCATACTCCGAGCACCAAATCGTCCTTGAGCGATTTCCCACATCCTATCCACAATTGCATCGAATATAAAATCGTTTGCTGGAGCCCCAAAGCGAAGGCAGCATCTACGTAAGGTTAGTCTAGCACGGGAGGTATTTATGTTTGAAACATACTGTACAACATAATTGCCAAATTGGTCAAGAAGCAATGGGGGTGCGTATGGTCTCAAATTCTGAGCTATCAAAGAAGTTTCCTCCGGTGTGTTGATACATTCAATTACTTTTTGCGCCGCCCATGTACCGTTCTTATGTATTCCAATCATTGCCAGATGAGGTGCAATGCGATCCAGCATAGAGAGTCTGGGGGTGGCGGAACATTTTTCAAACAGCTTCTGTACCACCTAGCGCAACGGTCAATTGCAGTCTATGCATTTGAAGTGAAACATAAGCTCACTGTATTTCCGAGCCAATCTGATGCGAGATCAACTATTTCGCCGTCTAGGAAATCGGCAGCGACCTGGTCAACCTCTTCCATCGACATATTTCCCGAATCGAGCCGCTTGCGAAGCTCTCGCAATTTAGCTGCATCCCAGCGCCGATTGTGTGTTCTTTCAGAGACCAGGGGAATGGAAGTATAATACATAGTCGGAGGCCGAAATTCTGAAATTGGGGATATGACTTCAGCGTTGCGGAGAATAGCATGAAACACAACAACTGACCAGCAAGCATCTGAATGTCAGCTTCCACATCCGTGCTGTCCCCACATAACTCCCTCATGATCATTTGTTGTTCAGTAATAGATTGCCAACCAGATGACCTCGATGTACTGTCCGATCCGTATATGGTGCTGTGGACACCTGAACCAATCATGCTAAGCAATAAATTGGACCTGTAGTTTTCAACAGCACCACCAAGAACTTGTTGATCGGCAGGAAGTGTGGAGGCACCTTTAACGGTCCTGAGCGCGTGGATAGTAGCGCCTACACTCAGGTCGCCGACACCTTGTGGCACATTAGAATTCTCGTCTAGTCCTACACCTACATCTTGACCGCTTTTTACTGGAACCTTAGCGAATCCTATGCGAACAGCGCCGACGTCACTTCCAAGAACATCGCGACCATTTAGAGCTTTACGAGCTCGAACGGCATCATCTAGACGCTCAAAGTTAACTAGAAAAAGAATTAGTAAGGTTTAATGGTATGCCCATCACCCTCACTTACTAAAACCACAGTTCTTGTGAGTTAGAACTCGGGCCGATTCAATGGGTCCATACGGACTAAACACGTTAAGAATCGTGGCAGGAGTAGTTGTAGACGGAATGGAACCGATCCAAAGAGCACGAGTAGGTGTAGATTGCAATTGCGCATCCATTGAATTTGAAGTGCCGTTAGGCCCAGATAACTTACCCGCACCACCGTTTGGAGAGGTTGGGCTTGGACTGACAGGATTACCTTTAGCAGGGGCAATTGGTGCACTATCAGCCTTTCCAAATCCTATTCGAACTGTTTGTCCGTTTGGCATTCCAATATTTCCGCCTAGGCGATTGAGAACGTCTTCTTTAGCCCTTACAGCATCGGCCTGCTCCACGAAATTAACAAAGCCGCATTCCTGCAAGAACGTCAGTTTCCATCTTCCATTTGTAGAACTTAGTACCTTTTCTGGTAAAAGCCGTAGACTTTCAATAGCACCGTATGGTGCAAAGACGTGAATCAGCTGTTCGCGTGTAACGGCACTATCCAAGTTTCCAATCCATAAAGAGCGTGTTGGTGTTTGGACTTGCGAAGCTGGAGTTTCGGACTTTGGAGATACCGAACGGTTCTGAGAAGCGGGGGCGACTAGGTACGCGGATGCCCCCCTGCCGATTGGCATGTCTCCACCAGGGAAGTGAACATTAGAAGATGCGGTAGCCCGAGCCGATGCAGATTTGTCAACTTTAAGTATTCCAGGGGGAGTTGGCACAGTTGACAATGATACGCCTTGACTTGATATTTCGTTCATGTAAAGGTGTGTGTCTACACCGGCCGAACGTCTTTGTAGGGTGCGCATTGGATCGTCCAGTGTGCCGACGGATATGGCTCTTGGACGTGCAGAGACAGATAGATGATCAGTCTGTTTAAAGCCCTTTGCCATCAGGGAGGAAGCACCGTATGTAGACTCTTGCCCGGCAGAATCGTACATATTAACATGTTGGTGTGAATAAATTTGCTCATCATATCCATCAAAATATTCGTCGTCACCCTCTGCGGCTGGGGTGGACAGGAGAGACGTAGTAGACCGTGTGCGATATGGGTTGGAGACTGTGCTGGCGCGAAGACGAGAGTGACTTCCAGAAAGATTTCCGGCGATAACAGCTTGGGCTTGATTTCTAAGTTCTGATATAGTAGCAGCAGGAGGATCGTGGTCATTTAAGCCAAGATAGTTTAGAGTATGTTCGAAATCATCTCCAACAGAATCCGCAGATGTCACGGATCGGAGCTCTTCTAATACAGGGAAGCCGTTAGACGTTCCATTAGTTGAGGGTAGCCAAGGCGAAGTGAAGATGGAAGAACCGAATGTATTGGGTAGTCCGCCAGAAGGCAGAGTCAACGAGCCGGATCTTAATCGACTATTGCGTTCTGCTACGCTGGGAGCTGTTACGGAGGTATTAGAATGACGCAAAGAGGGACGCAAGGATGGTGCAAGGGTAGAAGTCGTTGAGGTCAGGGACCTTTGCGATTGATCTAAGAGGGATTCGGTGGATGCAGGAGTGCCTACTAAAGAGCTAGATGCCGCAGCAAATCGTTGAGCAGCAAGTTGAACATTAGAGGGCAAGGTCCCAGCCCTAGCCCGTCGAAAACCAGGAGGATAATTGGACGGAGGCAAAGCAGAGCCATCCGGAGGGTTGGTGACAGAAGGAGAAACCTCGTTAGAGGGGGAACCACTGGCGAGCGCACGTAAAGCTGGTGGTCGATATCTGCCCGACAAACCATCAGCCTGCAGCTCTCTTGCCCTGGGTGAAAGGTAAGGAGAGAAAGGGCAGAGAAGGGTAAGAAAAACCTTTTGGCAAACGCGGCGGATGGGGCAGGAGGAGGCGTTTTTCCGGAAGAAGGGATCCTGGAGTAAGAGGAGGTATTGTCGGGTGCGGATAAAGACATTAGAAAAGAAGGAAGCGGGTGGGATGGATAGAGTAGAGGATATTGAGGGATTTGCCCTGTACTACTATGGTAGAGACGACTTTTTGCGCCAACCCCTTTCTTCCCACGGTTATTATATACGCTACACCTATCGCCTCGCCCGCGCTGCCGCCACTCTCTTCGACCTCCGTAGTAATCGCTCACTCTCTTCCCTTTTGCACCTGCCTCCCCCCTCTCCGCTCTCCTCGGGGATGTTGCAAAGCGCGTGAAATATCTCCTGCTCTGTCGCACTCAACGGGCTGTTGTCCGTTGTGCTATCCTCGCTGCTCTCCTGCTCCGTCCTTCCTCCCTCTCTATCCTCAGCCTGACCTGTGTTGGTGAGAACGGCTGTTTCCCTCTGTGCAGCCAACTGCGTCGCTTGAAGTGTTGATCCAAAGTGTCTTCCAAATTGATTTAACATTCGACCAGATGTGTTCGACACGTGGAAGTCCTGCAGGGCCTGTGGAAATTCTTCATAAAGTCTGTCAGAAAGGAACATATCCAAGACGCCACCTGGCATAGGATGTTCTCGGACGTATGCTTGCGCAACCGAGAGGGGAACCCATGTACCAGACACGATCGGAGAACCTTTGGTGATTATTATAATGTTGGATAATGAGTTGAGTATAGATAAATGAGCACCAGCATAGTGTGTGATAGGAGTCAGATTAACAAAATCGGTATCAATACGTCGCAGAAAAACGAGGGAGCCAAGAATCATTTGATAAACAGAAATATCTGCGACAATTAGCATACATACAGCTGATCCATTCTATCGATATCGGAGTCGTACCTTCGACCTGTGTAGCATAAATAGGTGGCGAAGTTGGTTTACATGTGTGAACAACGACAATGGTTGGTGCGAGGCCATGACACCGCGTGTCCTGAGGAGAAATGCAAGTCGGAGGAAGGAGTAGCGATGATGGGGAGGTAGCTGTATTACTTGAAGTCATCGATAAATTTCGTACAAGGTATGCGAGCGAAAATTTTGCATTTTGGGTCGCAACAGTTCTTGCCGATTGCTTGAGATCCATCGAGTTATGTCGGGCATCATACGATGTTGAACGTTCATGTTCGCAGAACGAGTGGTCATGAGCAACCACAGGTGTGGTCCCAGTCGTGACATGAAATAGGGAATCAATGTCAAAATTTTCGCCTCTACTGCGAGACTCCTCGAAATGGGAGCACTGCCACTCATCCTGCGACAGGTAATTTTCCAAATGCCAGGCACCACTCGATCCGTATGATGACACGACGCCAGTTGCAGCTTTGTTAAGTACCTCGATGACTCTGACATCCGCTATCGAGTTATCCAAATCATCCCATGCATCAAGCATACCCTGAACATCATGTGGTTCTTGTTTTACTTTGCATTCAATCGCATCAAAGGTCATCGGCACTGGTGGAGACCTGAGCTCAGGGCTTTCCCATAGCGTGTCACCGTCTGCATCACTGTCAACATCGTCCCATTCTAAGTCTAAGTCAGATGAACAAGACCAATCGGACATATAGTGACGAAAGCTCGTCATCGATATATGATAGTCGTCATCTACATTTCCTGAGTCCGGTGGAGAACTAGGAACGGACGATACAGGTGGAGAAGGACAGATACCACCAAGCGGACTGGAGGGCGAAGATGAGCGGGGACACGATGGTCGTGGTGCGGACCGAACTGGCGGGGAACAAAATGTCACTTTCGAAGCGTCGCTGCGAGACAGGGTCGAAAGGTTAGGCGCGAAATCAACCTGAGAGTTAATTGAGGAATCATGGATGTCAATTACATTCACTGGGCCCACACCCACACTCGTGGACGAAACAGTCGCACGATGAGGGAAGTACGAGGGAGATGAAGGTGGCAAGCGCAAAGTCAACTTGACCTTGAACGGCCGTTGATCTTCTTCGTTGGAAATGGAATGAGATGTCCTTCTAGAGTAACTGCCCCCATCAGTACGTTTACGCTTCCGTCCACGCAATATTCGTACGGCTTCATCTTGTTCACCACTATTCCCATTGTCCCCTGTCGAAATCGCCAACTTGCCGTTCTCGTTGTAGTCACAAAGTCTAATGCCAGCCCGAGTGAAAGGACAAGGAGCGCCTGCAGCTCTGCTAAGGTACCACACCATCGTTCCGCGTCTGAAATTCGTAACTCTCTTGTCCGGCGCAACAGAACAATATGCTCCCCCGGAGCGAGAATAGAGAGCAGGAAGAAGATCATCGTCTGCATCGGTTCCTGAGAGGACGTGCCGCAGAAGAAGGGGATGGTCTTGTTGGGCGTCACAACGCTGCATATGAGTTCTAATATAGGAAGTTATCGCTTGGCCGGCCGCAGAGATGCTGAGGGCGATTCAGTTATTTGCACAAACGACAAGTAATAACTTGCTACTTCTGACAAACAAGACCATAATTAACTGACATTTCCGCCAAATCCTTGACAGTCATGGCTCGATTATCCTAGGAGCAAATGAGAAGAGACATGAAGACGGAAAGTAACATACAACAGAGAGAAGGGCACGAGCAACGGCAAGAAGGACTCTATTGGAGGCATCGTCTGGATGCAACACGACATGAGGAGGGGGAAAGCGAAGAGGCTGCTGCTTGGAGGGCCTGTTCTGCCGTATGCGTGTAGCGTAGGGCATAGAGCTGAGAGTACGCTACTCTGTCACATGTCACCCGTCACACCGCCTGAAATGCCCCGTTCGCCTGCACCCGAAATCTCGTCCCTGTCGCTGCCCACCCATCCTCCAGTCCGTCCACCGCCCCCACCGACGGCCCTCGCACAACCGCCATCCCTACTGGGTCTCCGCCTTTCTCGACTGCTTCATCGTCCACTCCTGTCAACTTGACTTCCACATTCACACTAGGTGGACCCACATGTGCCTTTCCAGACACCGGCAACGCCTGTAGATCGTATGCATGAGACGAAAGCACCGGCCCAGCCACTACCGCATGTGTGAAACAGCTGATCAACGGAACAGACAGAGCAATTCGAGATTTTGTCTGTTTGTCGCCTGCAAGAAACCCTGATGGCACAATTAGCATTACGCAATATGACGGCCTCCTCACTTGCCCTCGCCAACAATCACAGACCGTAGCGTACCCGCCCCTTCGCCTAGTATTTTGGCTCTGGCGCCATCGAACACGAGTCGATCCCACAGGCTTTCTTTAGAGACAAATCCCTCCGCTATACCTGACTTCTTGTGACGCATAGCCAAGGAATAAAGGTACGACTTTGAGGCTTCTTCGTGTATCCGTGAAACAACTTCCTCCAGATGTCCAGGTTTGATGAATAGTAGCGTAGGCGACGGTATTGGATATCTCTTGTAGGATATGACATCAGCGAGATCGTCCATCATCTCTTCTATTTCCCAGCGTCAGCATGAACAAATTCGAAGGGTAACAGCACACATACGACCGTATGGTCTTGCACCGGGGAGGGTAGTGAAGCTGGTTCCTTCGTAAATGGCGGTGTACGCAATAACTCTCCCGTAAATGCTACTTAGCGAGTGTGCAGATACAATAGTATCCAGTGTTGAAAAGGCACTGGCCGAAGGAAGTAGAGCCCGCACAGCCGCCACCCCAGCTGTGATATTTTCATGAGTAAATTGGACGCCACGCATATCACCAGACTGCTCTCCGTAAAATGCGACGGAAAACACATCTGAAGCGGCTGTGGAGTACACGGATCATCAGAAACATACACAGATAACCTCGCTCGAAAACATACACGGTGCAGGCACAAGCACTTTGTCCATGCGATAACCGTCCCTTTCTACATCATTAAAACGCAAGATTCTGAGGTTGCTTACGATGCCGGTCGCAATCCGATAATCGACTTCACCAACTACAATGATGGTGTAGTTGTTTGTCCTTGCATCGCTCTTATAAATCAGATCCAACAAATGGGGTACGAATTCGGCGTTTGTGACGATAGCTGAAGTTCGATACTTATCAAATATGGATGACACGGCAGTCGAAGAAGACACGGTATAGGAGACGATTGAAAGAGACGCTAAGGCTAAGTCAGCAAGAATAAATTCTGCTGTGGGATGAGTAACTAAACAAAGATGTGCTTATTTAAAAGACGTGCCTAGACTATCATTTACCAACAAGAAGACGTGTGAATCTTTCGGGCGCAGACCGGCATGTCGGACAAAACCTGTTGCTAGAGCAGCAACACGATCTTGCAAATGCAAATTAGTTATCTTTTGTTTCCCATTATTAACGACCATAAAATAAATTGTTCCACGTTACTTTCGTCTGCCATAGCGTACGCGCGTTTTCTATTTCAGTCTTGACAAGGTCCCCAAGAACGTTAACATCCTTGTTTGGCCTTGCAGGAAACTAGCACAGGTCAGCAAGCAATGCGATGTGTTATAGTTCTCGCAGAGACAAACCCTTCCCATTAAACCTGTGCTATAATTCCTGTAGATAGCACTTTCCCCTGGATTACGAGCGCGACCCACATCACTTTGCCTACCTAAGAGTATGGGATGTACCAGGGGTTGGGGTTTATACAGGTTATTCAACAGGAACACAGTTGCCGCGACAAGACCGAGCAAAACGGTCAAGTCGTCAGTCACTAGGTGGTCCGAGAGCGTCGTTGACATTTGTTCCAGAGCTCAAGTAACTGCGGAGGAATTGTAACTCTGAGCGGCCTTACTTAACTGTTTATGTAATACTGATTTATTTTGGAACCAAGCCTGCCTCTTTTCTGGAATAGAAAGACATACGTATATATTGCGCCGAAGGCGCTATTTTACATCACAACGAGAAACCGAGAAGAAAAGGTGGGGTGAATCCATCCCTACTGTAAGCCAAGAGGCAGATGCAGCAAATATTATCAAAAGAAGTGAACTTGAGAAACGGTAAAATCCATTGTTGGTCGTGTTGCATCTGGCGAATTGTCAAACATCGCCGCCGCCGGATTGTCTCCCAAGAAACCAAAGAGAACTTTAATTTGGGGAGCAAATATACGCGCTCAGGTCTCAGGTCTGACGCAAGTCTTCACATGCAGTCATCGGCTTCTCCACGAAACACCTATACCCGCCAGCTGGTATATGATCTTTACTCGCAATTCAATTGCGTTCTGATTAATAAAAAAAAAGCTGGTATATGATCCGTTACGAGCCCCACAAAACGAGCTAAGGTCTTGATATTGCCGTCCACTAAGTCATAAAAGCGTTTGCGCCCTCCTCTGAGCGACGCTTCTATGTAACCTCCTTCCTCGACTCTTGAGACGCAAAGTCTGTTTCTTTAGTCCCCCCGGGAATCTGATGTCTTCGCATCTCACTTTTTCTTGTTCCATTACATAGTTCTTCAGATTCCCGTTCAACGACTCGAATTAGAGACACTCCGGGAGTCCCTCGCTTCGTAAGCTTATCCCTACATTCATTCCAACATGATTTTTTTTTTTTTTTTTTGATCAGAACGCATATATATTGTACTAATTGAATACATAAACCCCTTCTCAATGCGGGTGGGGAAAAACAAGGTACTGAAGGAGTACTAAAAGGGCATGTCACCTGAAAACCCACATGGGTGGACTCATGACAAATGGAAAGGCTGCAGCACAGCAAGAGGAGGCAAAAGAGGGGCCAGGGGCAAGGGACAAACTAAAGAGAGAAAAAAAAGGGCTAGGCCTTACCTTTACCTTTGGAAGGCCAAGCAGGTTTTGACACTGCTTTGGAGGTCTGGGCCTCCTTGATCTGATGGAGCCACACCTTTTGAAGTTCTGCAAGGGCTGGCACATTGAAATGGTGTGTGAAAAAGGGGCACTGCCGCGAGGTGGCAGAATGGGGCCCAGAACAATTGATGCATTTGATCTTGATGTAAGATGGGTCAGCCAGCGCCACAACTGAGTGAAGCGCGGAGAGGTGGGGGCCAGTGCAAGTAGTGCACCAGGGTTTGCGGGACCTGCAGACATGGGTCGTATGACCCCACTGGCAGCAGGTGGTGCAAAAAGGGGCAGCTCGGTTAATGAGCCATGCTTGAGCATGGCAGTAAGACCCAAAGAAATTGACCATGGACTTAAGGAGGGAGCGGGCAGTGGAGGAGGTGCGTGAATCACACACTTCGCAGTGGACCAGGGCCGAAAGATCACCAGAGTGACCGGAAGACTGGATAAACTGGGGGTGTGAGATGAAGCTGACGTCCTGCCAGTGGGGGTGGGAGCAAATGGCATGCAATAGGTCTGTGTCGGAGACAGCAGACCCATCAGGCCTGACCGTGGGCACGTGCGGGAACTTGATGCTGGCAGAAGTTGGGTGGTTGACAACTTCGGAGCCAGGGTGGTGGAACAAATTGACTGCAGCCTGAAGGCGCTGTAGATCTGGGAGGGTGAGGGGCTCCCTAAAAGTGAGAGCCCAATCACCATGCAGGGTGACGACCTGGGACAAGGGGAGACGATCACCGAGGGGCCTAGTAGCCACAAAGTTGTGGATCGAGGAGTCGTTGGAGGGGGGGCCATCCACTGAGGGGAGGAGCAGGGTGGTGGTGGCCTTAGTACCCTGTTTCGTGCACACCTTACGGAGATGGGCCGATTTGGGAACAGAGGAAGCTGGGGTAGAGGAAGCTGTGACCTTGGCAAAGGTCAGGGCGGGTCGACAAGGGGGGGGCAGGAGGGGCCCGAGAGAGCAGAGCAGCCCAAGGAAGAGGCTGAGGAGCAAGGGGTGGAGCAACAGGGGCTGGGGGTGCAGGGGCCTCCAGAGCACGCAGAGGGACAATGTGGAGAGCTGGGAGAGGGTCAGGGCCAGTGCCCCCATACTTCTTGGGGACCGAAGGCATGTGGAGCAAGACATGATCCATAGCCATGACCATTCCAACATGACTTGGATACCATGATATTAGGATTTTCCCAGTTGCCATTATCTTCGAGCCACAATCTCACTACCAATATGCTTGCTGGCTGGATGTTATGTGCTGAGACGTTCCATATGGCATTGCTTCTTGTTCTTGAACCACCATCATCACATTTCCCAATGTCCTCTCACTCTGGTGGTCCTCCTGCCCTCCCTCACCCCTCTGCATGCAACAAATGGCCTCGGATGGAGTCCAGCCGTGCCCTTGGTGAGGCTTTGGGTCCCCCGTCCCAGAAGCCACATAGTACTCCAACATCTGAGCCTGGCTCAGACATTGAAATGGATTGGAGCTGGGCAGAGCCTCCTCCTCTGCCCCCCCCATCTCCTGCCCCTCCTGCCCGCCCTCATGGAAGAGCCAAGTTCTTTAAGCAGCCCTCCTCAGCCTCTTCTCATCCTGAGCCAACCCAGGATGAACTTTTTGGCAATATTGCATTCCAGGCTTCACAGCTGGACCACCTCCTCCACCAAGTTGAAGGTTCTTGCTTTGATCGTGCTTCTCCAGTCCTTGAATGGCTGCTGGAGAACCTTACAGCTTTCTTCTTCCCTCGAATGGCTGAGATAGTCCATTCCTTTGACCACATTCTGATTCATGCACCTGATCTGCCTTGCAAATATGGTGGCTTGGGTCTGGACCCCCCCCCTCCCATCGAGCTTTATCCCCCTAGGGAGCCCTTGGCTCCCACAGCCCCTCCTGTTGCTCCTGTGCCTCTTCAGACCCCTCATGCCCTGAAGCCCTCTGCCTCCCTTTTGGCTCAGATGCCTCTGGCTCCTCCTCCTTGCAGCAAGCCTTCTTTTGCAGAAGTCACTGCTCTCCCTGGCACTACCCCCACCCAACCCCAGGTGTCCAAGGCTGTGCACCTCTGTTGTGCATGCACTAAGCAAGGCACCAAAATGAACACAGCACTGCTGCATCCCAACACAGCCACCCCCATCTCACCAGCTACCTCTTTTGGGGCTTTCATGGCTTCTAAGCTGTTAAGGTGTCAAGCCTGGG